>JAULBM010051569.1:0-20316 GCA_032357055.1 Geukensia granosissima
CTTTGAAAATTTCTGGCTACGGGCATGCAAAGGATTGCAAAAGTTTGCAAAACATCAGCTGTTCAATAAAAGTCTCAAAATTACAGAATTTAATAAATAATAAATTTTTGAAGGAATACATATGTTTTAAATAAATTAATTCTATATAAAGGAAGACATAATTCCACTCTGCTAACATTCTAAGATAGCTGTCGAAGCAATCGTTGTTGGTCGATAATTATTCAGAAAGGACAATTTATTTGTGGCAATAATTTAACATTCTTTATTTAAGGCAAAATTCAATAGTGATTTTTATGTTCTTGGCGTCAGCTGGATTAGCACATGGTTTCAGATCTTGAAAAAATATCAGAATGGACACCCAAGATTCGGCTTTTACTTTTTCATTGATAGTTTTCGTACATTAAGCATATATTACTTAAAAATAACTTGAAACAAAAAAATGAATTTTAAATTTTGATATTATTAAGATTATTTTCAAACCCATTTAAACCCTCTATTTCTGTCACTTTATATTCAACGTCTTTGTAAAATCAGCTGAGCTTCATGTTCAAATTTCGCAAGAACACCATGAATAAACAGATATTCTTTCTGATATCTGAAGCAGTTTTTTAAGATGCACTTCTGTAGAAAAAAATGTTCAACTGGTAATTGAAAAAACTAAGAAATAGAATTCACAAATTTATTGTGAAACCTTTTCGGAATAAAGGAATTTCCAAACTGTCAATAGACACTGTTGTACAAGAAGTATGATGGACCAAAACCCTTCTCTTTAGTGTGTTGTTGCACCTGCAAGCGGAAGCAAGAAGAATTCAAAATGTAATTTTAAAAAATATAATTCAAATTATAATATATGAAAACTCCATGTTCACATTTGACATAGTTTGTTAACGCGTGCCGAGAAACATTTATCTCATACCTGTTATGGGGACAAACATAAATAACCAAACACAGAGGCCATATCAACAACGAGAAATATAAATTATCAAACACAGACCACATATCAACAACGAGAAACATAAATTATCAAACACAGACCACACATCAACAACGAGAAACATAAATTATCAAACACAGAGGACATATCAACAACGAGAAACATAAATTATCAAACACAGAGGACATATCAACAACGACAAACATTGATAACCCAACACTAAAGACGTATCAACAATGACACTCTTCAATGAAATCTTATGGACAAAACAGCCAGCAGTAGAAACACCCCACGTTGCGCTATGAAATACTTACTTACATAATATCATTTATTTGGTAGAGATATCTAAAAGGTACGACAACAATGATAACATTTAAGCGTTATAATTTATTTGTTAGATATTCAGTTACAATTTAAAAAATGATTCAACGCTAAAGAAGATCTCACGTTTATTTAACTGGTAATCGTTTGATCTGCGCCTTAATTCTTCACAAAATATCTTTGTGTTAGAAAAGTGTAGGGTAGTTTTTAAGATTAATCACTTCTGCTGTGTTGAAAATTGAAAGAGCATGCACCTACACCCGAATAAAATTATACTGGTGTGAAAATTAAAAGTCAACAAAGCCGCGTCACAGTTATGATAAAGCGTAAAGTACGAAATGCGGTATTTCCAAATCAATTTAAAATGTGTTTATTACTCAGAAGACACACAACGTTCTAGTAAAATAAAAATAAATTATTGTAAACATCCAAATTACACAATAAGTGAAATTTTGAGTGATAAAGAAAATTAAAAAAAAAGAAAATCAAACAAATCGTAAAATACATCCAAATATGTCATTTTCAAGATGCTCTAAATATTTCTAGGTCCTAAAAATTTGTGTTAAAACACAAATTTTGAGAGCATCTTGGAAATATTGCAGAATTATAGTATAACTCCATTTATATAATATCACCGTTTATTTGTCTTTACTTCAATGTTAAACTGTTCATTGCAAAGAAATTTAAAGTGTGGCGCAATTTTTATTTTTGACTCAAAATGGGGCCTTGTGCAGGCCTTTTTTCTCTTCAGCTTGTGTTAAATTCGGTATAAATGATTTCTGTAATGACAAATCAAATTTAACTTTTTCTCTATTTTTGATTTGCATGGTTTGTACTGAGTTTAGGTATAAGTTAATCGTAATTTCCCTACTGGCCGTTTTTGACGTAAATGGCCTTCAATACAAATGTTCAAAATTGTTGAAGCAAACACGGGAAAGCAAATTTTAAACAAACATAGGGTTTCATAATTATTATGCTTTTAAAAAAACCATTCGTCGGTGCCTTAAAGTGGTCAATTTTAATAATTTGATTGGAAAGTCGAAACCAAGTTTTATAGTGCTTATTGTAGAAAGCAGGAAAATATCAGTACAAAGTTTAACCATCCAAATAATGATGGTAACGACGTGAGAAAATAGGTACTTGTATATCTGTAGATTTGTAGGAGTTATCTCCCATATAGGATAGTAATAAAATTGACAATTAGGTTTTTTTTTCAGCTACAATCAATGTCTCTGTTTCTTTTACAAATGAGCATCAGACTAATTTTTTTTTCTCTTGATAAAGATAATGGATTTGCGAAAAAAAGCAATATTTATGGTTTTCTCACGTTAAGTATTTTGAGCCACTGTACCGCTTGAGAGATAACTCTTGCAACTACATGCAAATTACAGATGCTTCGCGGATAACGAAAAGCGGGAATACTCAGATTTATTATTTATATCAATCAGGTTCAGTTGTTAAAATATATAAAAAAAAAAAAAAAAAAAAAAAAAAAAAAAAATGCAATGTAAAAAAACTTTCAAAATAAAAATAATAATAATAATAATAATAATAATAATAAGACAAAAACACGTCAAGATATAAAACATTATGACAATATATTTATTTTATCAGATCATATGGAATGTGTCGCTGACAATAATGTTCGACACCTGACAAATTTAATCTGCTAGAAAATCTTCATTGAAAAAGCAATAGATTTTATCAAACATTAGACAAGCAATAAAAATCTTTTTTTCCACCAAATTTGAAGCATAATAATAATAATTCTCTTTTTTACATTTGTTTATTTTTCTAATAAAACTGAGATTATGCATTTACATGGTATCAGGAATTAATATAATTTCTTATAATCAAATAATTACCATTTTGTGAGACATGTTTTTATTCAGCAGATGATTTTACAAGTCTTCCTTTTTACAGTAATCAGGTGAGACGTGATTATATGATTCAATTTCTAAAAAATCAGTAAATGATCAACTTTTTAATAGGAAAAGGCTCGCTTGATCAGTTTACTCAAAAGGAATTTGTAAATTTAAAGAATGTTACCATTACGCAATCTTATGAAAACTATTATGTTTATGTGTGATAAAATCACTTACGAAATGAACTAAGAAAAAAATAGTTATACATCACATGTTCATTATTTTCCAAGGATTTACAACGAGGTAGGATCACTTATTCAATTCTATATAATCTTCTTTTCTAAACCGATTGCGAAATACTACTAAGAAAATAATAAAATAAAAATATATTGTCTTTCACATTTTTCAACGTATTTTTATTATTTTATTTTTCTTATTATGTGCATTTCACGCCATTCGACCGTTTTACAAAGTATTTTGCAATCCGCGTGGACCGACTGTTCAACTGGGGTTTTAGACTAGTCCGCTAGAGAAACAAATTCTTACATTGTAGAAACATATATATTATAAGATAGTTAAACATTCTAATTACTCGACAAGGCCCGAAGTTGAATGTATAATTATCTCGATTGTAAAAAATGAATAAAAATGTACTTAAGACGTTCCGTTTTTTTTTTAAATACAACTGCCAACCAGGCACGAATCCAGGGAGAGGGAGGGGTGCCCGCCCCGTTTGGAACGCAAAAATAATAACGTTTGGAAAAAACTTTGGTCTTTAGAAATCGAGAAAATTGATGAATCAAGAGATCCACATAAAGTGGGGCCCTTTTTCCAAAAGTCTGGATAAGCCTCTGGGGACAAAAGTTTTTGTGTTTGTTGTTCCCAGAATATTATAAACACAGAAATAATTAAGATCACTTTTGCACGAACATTGCATTCGAAGCATGCTTGACACTCTTTGCTCTTACTTGAATCTTTCGTCTCAACTTTTAGGCTATATATATATATACAGCAAATGAATTAACGATACAAATTTGTTTGTAAGTGCCCTTATTTTTCGTGACTCAAATTAGCTGACAAGATTTAAAATTTTCCATTTTATAAATAACTTGACTGCGCAAATCATTTCTTTTTTATAGATTTGAAACACCATTTTATATTATAATAATCATATCAATCTAAATTCGCGGAAAAATTAAACTTTGGCTGACTAATTTAGTAGAATATGGTTGTATTTTTCTTGACGTTTTGATTGAAATTTATGGAAATTAGCCGGTCTTAAGTTTGAGAATGTTACGGTTGAATATTATTTTGCAGGGGCGGATTCAGGGATGGGGCAGCCCCCCCCTTGAAACGCAAAATTATAAAAAATGAGAAGTTTGGGGGAAATTTTTGTCTTAATCTCCATTAGAAATAGAGAAAATTGATGAATCAAAAGGTCCACAAAAGTGCCCCCTCCCTTTTCAAAAAGTCTGGTTCCGCCTCTGTTTTGGTATTAGCGCACAACTTGGATCAGTTTTTTTAAACTTTCCCCGACAAAAATTTTGATAATTGTCAACAGACCAAGATGTCTTTTTTATCAGTATTCTTTGACAAAGAATGGAAATTTTAAGTATTGTAAAATTATAACCCTTTTTTACTGAAAATAAAATTGTCTGCCTATGTGTATATTCTCTGGTCGGATTGGAAGAATTTCTGTTCGATTTTTGTGGGTTTTGCTTCCTTGATTTTTCTTTTGCCAACTTGTTGGTGAGATCTGGTATCCCCATTAATATGTTTAACACCGCCACCATTCTCATGTGCCTGTTCCAAAACAGAAACTCTAATCATAGTTTTCCTTTGTGTTATATGTTTTTTTTTGCATGTAAGTTTTTGATAATATTTAGGTGTGGGCAGTGCACATTTTATTAATTAGGGCGCGATTTAGAGCTGTTCACAAGGAATGGTATTTCACCCTTATTGGAAACCTTGGGGTGACCTCTAGATTTGTGTAATTTTCCTATGCTTTTTTATGGAAAAGTTGGAATGTGTATTTTGCACTTTTATATAAAACTAGATCAATCGATCGTTGACATTGTGCACAGTCTACATTATTGTCCTATTTAACTATGTCTTATAAATACAGAATTATCGGGAAATAACATGTACTTATAAAAGGATGATGTCTATTTCATTGCGTCAGTTATAAATATTAAAATTATCAGTTGTTTTGATCTTTGCCGGTTACGTATTAAGTTGTAATTTAAAATTGATTACATACGATAAGCGTTAAAAACGAATAGTGTACACGTGAAATCACTTCAAAGTCTCAATATCTTCTTCAATTATTTGGGAAACTGAGGCTCTTTTCATGTGAGCGCTTTTCTTTTGGATAGGGTAATCCTGTGTCGCTATTTTGACTACGCTCACGGTAAAAGGCATTTTTGACCTCAGCGATTTACAATTTGAAGTAATGGCATGTGCTAAATATATCTATTCTATGTCGGTGTGGGGTTTATTATTTTCAGCTTGGGAAGGGTTAATATTTCGGCAAAAACGGAAAGTAAAAATTTCTGTCTACAAAAGTATATATAAAAATTTTATTCCCAACACTCATAACATATAAAATAGTATTACATGACTCTTATTATAAATCCGATGACTCTACATATATCCGTTTCAAGAGAGTTTAGAATATTTTTGCAGTAAAATCCATTTATTTATTCACTCTAGTTATTAAGCTGACAGATAATACCTGTCACCAAAGAGCAATGCATTTCAACAGGCTTTCAGTTGTTTAAAAAAATTAGAAAAAATTAGGATTCCGTTAATTTAAAAGTTTAACAGTGGATAATTTTTATATTCAGAGATTTGTTAATTCACCAGACACGCCAGCTTTTTTGTTTGCACAATAGAATAATAAGGCCAAAGTTGTGTTTTTCTTTGTTTTGCGTCCGCGTGCGGTTAGGTTTTATTCCTTTTGATGTCAAGAACAAACTCAAATAATTATTCGAATGCATTGTAGTATAAAGAACAAATATCACAAAAGCCCCAGAACATAGCACTATCATGGTCGAAAACTGTATTAAGATAAAAAAAGGCCTCAGATATATACAGGCAATACAAGCTGTATAAAAGCAATGTGTAAACAAATAAAGCTGTTTGTGTTTGTGTTTTTCCTGCGGAGGGGCGGGTATGTTTTGAAAATTAGACCTGACGTAAGTCAAATTAAAAAAAACTGACACAGCCCAACTGATATGTTTTTCTTTTTCAGACAGACGCCATAGGCGTGCCCGTCTGAATCATGGCAAACGGGGATCGGACCGGATGCTCGCTAGTGGTGAGGATAGCTCCGTGTGTGATTATTTTGTTTTGCCATTTTGTATTAGGAGGAAAGTATGCGTGGCAGAAGTATGATAACTTTGATTTAATAGACGATATATTTCAATCTGTAAATCCCCTTAACTGCCGCAGTAAATCGGTCGCCGAGATGTTAATGAGAAAAGATGTTGTCTCGCAAATCCCGAGGGCAAACTTGCTAAAAAGTCAAGTGTTCTACCGAAACAGGACTAACCTTGTTCACATGCATAATATGGCCTTGAACCGAGCTTATTTTATGAGTTATATTCTCCAAAAGATGAACAAGACAGAAATGTTTGCATATCAACCAAACATACATTATTTATACATGTCTGTTACAGCCGACATGAACGCCAACCCAAGCAACATTAACGGAAGTTCTATAATTTTTGACAATGACTGTTACTATCCGAATTGGTTCACGACTTTAGATTTTAACAAAACCATACCTTTGTTTGGTGTCAAGGGTTGGCGCTGGGACGATACTTTCGACCAAGATAATTATTTACGTGAAGTCACGCGCCGTGTGGCATACGTTACGGATATTGGCGCGGGATTAAATAAAAACTATACATTGGATAATTATAAAATGAATCCGTGGTACAAATTATGGTTACCCGATACGGACAATAAAGATAAAACAAAGAAGTTCACATTTGGAGTGGCCATAAAATATTCCAACGTTACAGGACAGTTTATCAAACAAGAGTTTGATAATTTCAACTTTTTTGGACCAAATTTACCAAAACAACAGGATAAGGATGAAGCCTTAATGCCAGTACGTTTTACAGAGCCTTATTTTGACTGTCGAGGTTCTGGTAAATGGAAAATTAGCGCTGTTGCTCCAATAGTTGATTTCATGCCAAGATATTCAAATTGGACTCATTTAAGACACCAAAGGTATGTGTTACAATTTATTATTTCGTATTTAAAATGATAGGATCCTTTCCGCATATCTTTTATGGATCCAATATCATTTGACTTATTATGCGCTAAGAGCTGATATTTGGGTTGATAAGGATCAATATCAGTCCTTAGTGCTGACATGAATCCATATAGGTTTTCATGCACTACCGTTTTGGCGCTATGTTATTATAGACCGTGTTATACTTGGTGTCAGTCTTTCGGCGGGTTTACAGATCAAACATTTGCATCAAACTTTAAAAGTGCATGCAACTGTTTTAAACTCAAGTTTATCATGTTTGGCAGTTCTTGCAACTCTCATCTTTATTTTATTGGAGTTTTCAAACCACGTGGAACAGGTCTTAAGAGGTCAAACTTGAGTTGAAAACAGGCGTACAGCAATAGTCTACAGAGACATGAGCAAGTTTTAATGAATGTGATATTGATAGTGTAAACTGCACCTTGAATATGTCACAGGTACTCGTGGACACAATACCCTATGGGGCCTCATAGGACCCCCCCTTTTAAAATAAATTCTATTTTTTTTCTTTTTTTTGCGTCAAACATATCCCACTATTACCATCAATCATGAGTATCTATCAAACATGGGTTACTATATATGGTTATACATATGAGATATGTCTATATCTTGCTTGATATCAAGCCAATTTAAACAAAATTAAAATGATACCTTTTTGGTTTTAATTTACTAGAATATAGAGAATAGTTATGAGTAAAAATATATTATATAAATCATTACACGTGATTTTCGTTGTAGATCATGATAAATTCCCTCAACCCATATCGCCCACGGGACCGAGTTGTCGATATTGAGACAGACATGCAATAATTCATTAATTATAATAATTTGTTCAGTTTAAGCAGTATAAAAGTTAAGCAAATAGATCAAAACAATAGACAATGTTTTACACCGATTTTGTTATTTTTCTTAGAATAATAGGCGTTATTGTCATGGATACGGATTTACAGGAAGTAGACTTCAATTCGTGTGGCATAAGCGATGGAAACCCTGGACCTAGTTTTTTGGCCGGAGTGCATCGTTGTAAAGCACCAACCACAGGGGTAAGCAAATATAATAAATGTGCATATCCCAAGCCTAGAACCTGTAATTCAGTAGTTGCTGTTGTTCAATAAGCCACAATTTCTTCAATAATTAGGTCGATTGTCATGTTTTATGAATATGTTAGTAGACTATAGGTCATCGGTGGTATTGCTAGACCAGTTGTCCGTCTTGTCTAGCTGACTTTAACAATATGAAAATTAAAAATATGTATCATTTGACAGAAATTTCAAATAATAATTTGGATAACTACTCCTGTAATAACAGAGAACGCTTCATTCCTTGAATTGCAATTCAATTTAATTCTTTATTATCCTGAGACAAAAACAAAGTGTACAAGAGGTCATATTTATGAAACATACATTATTGCACGTGGTAGATCCTTCCCGCTGTCAGAAGTGCCTGTCTGTTTCGCGCGGTTTGTGTGGATAAGAGTACTTAATATTACGAAGTTTATATATATCGACATTCCTATGTTTTAGTTATAATGCTTTATAGAAGTTTATATATATCGACATTCCTATATTTTAGTTATAATGCTGCTGGTGATCGGTTATTCCTTGAAATGCGCATATAGCATATCGAAATTTACCATTTATTTCACTTCAGTTAACCCCGCCACATACTTAATGTACCTGTCTTAAGCCAGAAACCTGTAGTCCAGTGGTTGTCGTTGTTTGAATAATTGTTATTTGTTCACCATTTTTTCATTAGATGGGGTCGATTGTCGTGTTACAATTTGCATTTTGAAGGCCTTTTAAATCTTCTGTTATGTTATGGTCTTTTGTTCATTATCGAAGACCGTACTATGACTTGTAGAAGTTTAATTTCGACCCTTAATTAGTGGATGGTTGTGTAATGGACAATCATGCCACATCTCCTATTTTTATATGGTATTTTACACTCGCGCACATAATAAAACAATAAAAAAATCTTGAAGGGATCATAAGATCTTCATCTTTGTGCACAGCCTAATAACGATCACTAAGTAATAATAACAAAAGGAAAAAAAAATAATAAAAACCAAAAAATCTCTCAATCCATGAAATAATTGGTATCTTCATAACGAAAAAAAAATTGTCGGCCTATAAATTTCGAAATGTTGATTACAAATTACCAGTTATAGATTTTAGAAGATTGCAATTTATATGCTTCTGAAAATAGTTCAAAGACTTCCTTGCAAAATAAAAGCGGTAGAAAGAGAAAACCGAAATGTCAACCAAAGGAGGACAAGTCAAGAGACAATCCAAAAAACAAAACAAAGATCACTTTTTTCGAAAAACACATTTACGTAAAGCCGTGGTTCCTTCTGAAATTAAAATATACCATTCTGGTTCCCGGCTTCCGGGAAGTGTGGTATAAAGTTTCCATAGAAATCACCGATAAAACGTGCATCAATTTTTGTCGAGGACAAATAGTTAAAGATTTCATTTTTAGTTTTTGTAAATTAGAATGTGGAGCGTAAATAACTTAACTACTTCTGGTAGTCGTAGAAAATAAATGCTTTAATTTAAATTACAGGAGGAAGTTGGGATTTTCTCCTTGCTCAATTTACGTCGATGTGATGCACTACCCACAAAGGGGAACAACTCTTACAAATCTTATTTTTAAACCAGACTCGGACTTCCGGCAATATGTTTTCGAAAAGGACTATAGCATACCAAAATTCTCCATGTTTATTCAACACTGGTAATTTGTATTATGAAATATAAAAAGAATACTACAGAAAAACTAAAAAATAAGACTCACCCAGGTTAATCCTTTGATATGTTCTTCACATGATTTTGCTGTTTTTTTTTTCAGTGTAAACATAAAATGGGTTATGGACGTAGGCGAGGAGGATATATCTGTCATTGTAAAAATATTTACCGATATCCAAGATATATCCAAGGGCCTTTCCAAGGAGATGATTTAGAGAGAGCAACAGATTATGAATATAAAAACTTTTTCCAGTGTCTTCCGGACGAACGTAAGACCTAAAGATTTATTATGACGCAGATTTGGAGGGGGAACGGGAGATTACAGTAATGTAGACAAATAGTTGCATACGAAATATGCAAGTTATGTTAAGTTAGTTGAAAAAGATACACAATTTTTCATGAACCTTTTTTATATTAAAATTATAATTTTAATTAAAAACAAACATAATCCTGACAATAAAGTTTTCAAAGCAGGAATAATAGACAATTATAACTACAAGCAAAATATTTATTATAGGATGTCGATGTTTTTACAAAATTAGTTTAATTTTCCAGTTAAAGTTTTCCCCAGTGTAGAAAGTTGTAGTAAACCACTAACCTTGGGCAGGTAACAGACAAGACAACCGTATTAAATGCTTTGTGAGTCGAGTGCACCGCTTTTAAATGATAAAACTACAATTACATTTTTTTCACAAGAACAATACGTTTTATAAAACTAATTTATTTTCAGAGCTTGGCGTACTTCCTGTTGTAGATAACAGCGAGCTTGTTGTTGTTGAATTCGGTACCCAGAACGTCAACGTCAAAAAGAAGAGATCTGTTACGTCATCAGAAAACGACACCCAATCGGACAACATTCAAGTTGTTAAAAGTCGAACACTAAAATCTATAGAAAACGCTTCTGATCCAATTGAAGATGCTAATAAGTATTCAGAAAAAGTGCAAAAAATGATGGAAAAGTTAGCCAAGCGGAAGAAAATATCCCCAATTCACCGGGAACATAGGTACAGAAAAAGAAGAAAACGAACAACAAACAAAGGAGAGAGATCAGAGTTTGATGAAATGGCATTTGACAGAATGATGAGAATTTTCAGACAAAAATATAGTATCAATGCAGTGAACTGTAAAAATTCGGCACCTAGTTTGCTGCATTTACCGGGTGATGCCGCTTATGGTGTTGACAAACAATTTGATTACCAAGGACGAACTGCACTGAGACTTGCACACTTCTTAAGTAATTTTCTTCAAAATGTACAACCAACTGACAGTTTTGGAAATCTCAGAGGAGGTGGTCGTTTGCACGAAGAGCACATGTTTGGAGAAGTAATTGCAAATGTTATGGCTGATCACAAGATTCTGTCTAGTGGAATTTATTTTGAGCCCCACACGTTTGAAAATCCAGATGGCACCACACGAGAACTATTTGGTCCTATAGCATATATGAAGGAAGAGCGCGCCGAAGCGATTGATACGGCAGGTTATCCACGAAAATACATTTATGAAGACTTTTATGTAAGAATAAAATCTAACTGGAAGACAAACTTTGATGGATTAGTGACCTTCAAAATGAGACCAATGGTTCGATATGACCCTAATGGAACTAGTCAAATTCCTTTCGAATATTTTCCAATGTATTACAAAGCGCCAGAGTACTCTAACGGTCATTGGTCACATCCATATTTTAAATGTGATGGTATGGTTGACAAATGGATTATGACGTACTCTGTACCATTTTTCAAAAAGAACTACATTTCAAATAGGATACAATTTGCGTAAGTATACATCAACAATGTGTTGTTATAGTTAATATTAATATACCTATATTCTAAAAGAAAGAATATAAACGGGTTAAATATGTGACAACTCTACAATATACCTCCGCTACCGGATCTCTGAAGCTCCAGATGATAAACATGGTTAACATGAAATCAATTATAAACTTCTGAAAATTAACCTAAATGTGTTTATAATAGCAAAATTTGAAGTCACCGGGTTTGTCGTAAATCTTAGAAACAAAATTTCTCTTTGCTCAATATCGAGGAATAAATTTAGTTATGAAGTAGATTTTTGTGAGTCTATGGTCTCTTTAATTTCTAGTTCGCAGTGATATATTTGGTCGTGATGATCACTGAAGGAAGGATTATTAAATGTCAAAACATCATCGTATAGTGCAAAGTCAAATTAAACGATCTGGATAATTTCGTTTTGTTATTTGGCAGGAGTCCCGAATTATTTTTTTTAATACGAATACAAAAACAAGTAAACTTGTCGACAAGTAGGTGCTCACAATTTGATCTCAATTCAATGCCAACAGTCGGAATGTAGAAAAGCTTGTCCGCCAAATTCTACAAAAATGTTGTCAATCAGAAATCCATCATTTTAGGAATATAATCTTCATCGTATTAAGTTCTTATTCACTTTAAAAGACACTCACTGTAGTGCTATATTTCAATATTTATCGTTTTCCGGTACAGTTTTGGAACTTTCCAAACAGAAAGTGTATATGATTCGCGGCTGCAGATCAAAACAAGGGTTTCGCAAATGTGTGGGATATCGCTTGTTCTCAACCAGAGCTTTTCATTTTAAAAAATAAATAGTAAATGAGCTTCCGGTCAGTGCATGTGTACATGCGGAGCGAAACGTCGACATTCATTTGAATGTTACGTGATCGGTTTCTATAGAACGATTCGAAACCGACTCGACGTCACACGTAAAAATGTTCTCACAAAGTAATACTTTACCATATCATCCAATAGAAATAACCCCCAAATTTATCTAATACTAGAACAGACCAATCAAATGCGAGTATTTGCATTTTCACTTAGTGATAACTGTTTAAGTGACGGAATGTACGTAAAAAATCAGCTGATGAAAGAAAAAGATAAAGCCCAACAATCATTGGAGAAAGATGAGTTTTTCTTGCTTATTGAAATTTGAACGGTAACCTTATTCTAACTCCGTTTAACATTGAATCTGACCGTGTATAATTTCTCCCAATTATGAATATGTTCAACAAGTTTTGGATGTGATTATTCTTAGAAGGAAAGACTGTGTAAAAAGTATTCATGTATCTTTTTTTGATAGTTTGTTACATATTTGTTGCAGCGGTGTCGTCACTGTAGATGTTCCATTAGATAATCTAGAGGTGAACCAGTGTCCACAACCTTTCTACATTGCCAATGCATTCAAGAATACCGCCAGATGTCACACAGAATCCACATTTGTAAAATCATTTTGCCTTTTGCTTTTTTAATGATAGATTTGTGATTTCAAGTAGATAATGTTTTAAATTTTTAAATTCTTGGGTTTGCTATAATGTAGTTCATTTCAATAAAAAAGAAACAGGCTAGGGGCCGTTTTGAACTTACAGTGAGGTGCGAGTTATTACTTCGAGTTGAAGGCCTCATTGTAACTCTGAGATGAAGAACAGCAATCAAAGCGTTGTTCCTTTGTCAGAATGTACTTGTATATGTAAGATTTTTGTGTCATGGATATTTAAACCATATCCTTTCCTTCTATAAAATAATTTACTACATTTTAATGCCTATTACTAAATTGCTTTACACTGCCAAGCTCATTGTAAAGTTTGTTTATAACTATATAAATGGATACACATGAAATGAAAGAAACATTTCGGTTAAAGTCTAAAATGTATATGTCGCGCAAACCTTATGTCGTCGGCGTCGGCGGCATTGGGGTGCGTAGACAGGTTGGTTTTGGCATAATAACCTGTGTTCTAGTCAGTCGATTCTTTTAAATATTTTGAGACATTGATTTTTGGTACTAGATAATGATGGATATTGATTTTATCTGATCTTGCATCCGTTTTCGGGGAGGGACTAGGATGGGTTTTTTTTTTTTTGCATATTTCAATATAAGTTATTTATTTCTACTCTTATTTTAAAGTTTTTAATGAAATTTTGAAAAAGATGAGAAATTACGTAAAATGAGCAAAAATTTCCAAACTTTGTAAACTTTTATTAACATTGTAACAGCGATTGTTTATAACATTCATGGTTTAAAATTACTTTTTACCAGGATGTTTTTTACTATACACAAAAATAGACATATAAATTACAGTCATAAGTACTGCAATTTATGTAGATAATATTTAAATTACATTTATTTGAAATAATGTTTATGTTTTTTTGTTCTCTTCTTTCATTAATATTACTCGTTATATAGAATGGAGTTTAATTTTGCATTTGTTATAACGATGATTGTTTTTCGTTAATCTTGGTAAATGAATAAGTCATATTTTTGATACGATAATTATTTCTAAATCCTGTGTAGAAGACCCATGTGACAAATCAAAATTGCATATTTCAAAGAGACAAGACAAATTTGAAACAAACTAAAAAAATCGAAAAAAGAGAACAATGCTTAAATCCCATGAACTCTTTTACAAATCAGGAGTGGGATCAGGTGCTCCGGAAGGGTAAGGATCCTCTCCTGCACCCAACACCCGTCGTGTAATCCTTTAACTCTAATCGGTTCATACAAAGTAAAAAATATTAACTAATTACATTACATTGTTGATTACAGTGCAGACCACAAGAAGGCTTTAAGTTTTCACGTGGGGCGTATAGATGTGATTGTCTTCAAGGTCATGAGTATCAAATACTGGATGGGAAATTTTGGATTGAAGGCTCTTTAATTGAATTAGAATATGAGAAGAAGAAAAGAGGGCTCTATCACAGGTAATGGTTTTTAACATTTTTTTTATCTTATGAAGACTGTTATGTATTGATTATGTTAAAAGAATTTTCTTAACGCATAGCTAACTTTCCAATAATATGAGGACAATTTTAATATATGGAAGGAGTGTAAAAAACGGCCCAAATGTAGAATACATAAGCTGGAAAATGGACGAAATCAAACCAGATAATAAGAATAAACAAATAATGTTTGGTGTTCCCAAATACATAATTCGGACTACGTAGTTTTAGGTATCTTGCAAGCAATGAGCTAGTACAAATCAGCAACTTTGAAATTATGGAGCAAGCACTTAAACACTGTCAGGAAATAAATATTCATTTATTAATCAGTCCAGAGACTGAAAAAGCGTAAATGTTCCAAAATTCGTAGTCCACATCGACAATTAACATACAGCAAAACACACAAAAATGAAACCCATGAACTCCTTTACTAATAACGAATAATATCGTTTTACTCACCTTTCACCGAGACTTATTTGTTAAATTTAAATTATATAGAAAATACAAGATAAAGTCGCACTCATAAACGAAACTATTATAAGAGAAACGCTTTTCTTGAAAAAACACATAATGACATTGCATGTGTTACATGTTTGAGTTATCTTTCTTTCAATTTGTAAAAGTTTATTTATCATTTCAGATTTGACCAATTAATATGTCGAATTTCTGCAGCACCAAGATCTAGCGCAATCAGTATGATAGTCGTCATGGCTGCGACGTTAAATACTTTATTCCTGTGCGTGTGATGTTCAGCATGTGTACGAACATCGTTATTTGTGTGTTATACACACAACTTATTCAATAGTATCATCTTCAATTTGCATTAAATACTTGCCATTGCGATTGCTTGATGTACGGTACCAAATTTTACTGTGCTAATTTAAACGCTTTTTGCGAGCTTTGGTATTTAACAATCATGAACAATCACATGATTTCAAATGCTTCAAAAATATTTGATTTGCTACAAATATCGCGTTGAAGGCTTCATCATTTTTATAGTATTGTACTTTATTTCGACATATAATTTAATTATTTCAATAAGAAATCCAAATCTTCGTTAGTATTGTCTTCAAATCCAAACAAATTCATGGAAATTAGCATTAATTTTATGAGCTGGATATAGAAAAACTATCTTTTATGCATATGTTTATCCATACAACAAATCTCATTCACGCATTATCAGATTATCATTTTCATGATAAATGTGAAAACATCATTACTCACAATAAAAATGGACAAAACTAATGTAACAAGCATATTTTGTCTAATTTTACATAACCTGTAGAATTTGTTTTTGTGTTATATACATCTAAAATGACCAAAGATTTTTCTGTGACACAACAAAGTTTAGATTTTAGTTTAAGAACATTGTGAAATATTATAGCTTTATGAATTTAATGAAGTGCTCAACTAGAAACAATTGAATACACGTTTGTTGTCATATATAAGATGTTAAGGAATTCGAAGGTACCAAGGGGACAGAAGATCTTTTGACAAAAAACATTTCAGAAAATCATGATACTTGTGTTTAATAGGCAGTAATAAACCAGCTCCATGTGTCTAACACGCAAGGTACTTACACAAGTAAAAATATGATGAATTATCATACTTCTATAAATTCATTGGCTGGTAAGTGAACACATGACATATCAATTTTACATGCTTTCTATATAGATTGAAGTATTTTTCTACGTCTTTCTAAGTTGTTGTTTATAGATTTTGTAGATACGATTTTTACTGCAAATGTTTTGAACACTGTGTATAATTGTCAGTAAGAAAACATATGTTTGATTTTTAAGAAGAAATTATTTGTACCACCATACAAAAACGGAGATGCTTGCCAAACTTTAACAACGTTCCAAAAATGATTTCATGTCAAAATGTATTCTTTATTTTTAAGAAAAATGTAAAATAATCTTTCTTTTTAGAAAACGTAAATGTGATGCTGCAAGATTAAATATATGGTCTTGTGTGGTGCACAACCTGTAGAATAAACTGACTCGTTTCAAATGTGATACCAAAAAATAGTGTATAAAGTGTGTACTTACCAAACATGTCAAATATCTCAATTCTTTCACATTTCTCCGAAATTGCTAAATTACCACTTTCTTTGAAAATTATTTTATATACGTGATATTATATCATTTGTTTATATTATGATAGAGAAATCCAAAATTTGTTTTATATCCCCCACCTCGTTGAAAATGTTATTATTTTGTTAAGATGTTATTATCTGCTTGAATGTTAGATATTAAATATTATGAATTTATTCGTAGTTGTTTTTCACAGGTACATCATGATTTGTCTCAGAACAGTTTTGAAAACATTGACAGCGATTAACGCTATCTGTACTGACATACAAACTCGAAGATACCAAATCGTCAGGACAAAAAGCAAACACAACCGTACCCGACAAAATGAAATATTTAACACATAACGCTTCACATAAAACAAAAACTCAGTAAAGCGAACCATATGAAGTGAGCGCAAGTTCAGCTGCTTTCGAAAGTTGAGCATCGTTTGATCCAAAAGTAGCATGCGTCATATTACTCAAAGTTATATAAAATCACTATTTAATAATTTACAGTGATTTACTGCTAGGCGCTACAAACGGAAATGTGAAAGTTTTTCTATATTAATGATTTTTTTTTAATAAAATATTCTTAGCTTCATCTTAACCAAATTTACGAATGTTTTAAAACTAGAGGCCAAAGACAACAACAAATCTGCTTCATACTATTTATTATTTCTAAAGATAGAACTTAAAAGTTATGGTTGATACGATACTCTCTGGTTCCTGTGTAAAATAGTAGAATTTTCTAAACAGAGCGTTGCTGTTCTCGTGTAACGTCAGCAAGGATATATCAAATAAATGTAATTTCCTCTCGTCTTTACATTTTATGGTTGCTACCATTAATTGGTCAATTGCTATGGTATCGGTGTAACACAACTAGTTAAAGTTTCACTAAAGTACACCAAATGAATTTTGCCACAACATAAATGAATCTGTATCAAAAGTTTTAGAGTGAAATATATCATATTATATATCGTTGGAATTCTAATTTTTTGCCGCAGCTGATGCTGTAGATAAAAATTCATTTTAACTTGAAATAAAAAATTTCCCCATTGGGTGTAATGTTAATTTTTTCGACTTTTAAAATTTGCTTCATTTTGATGGTGCAATTAACCAATGGTCTCGGGTAACAAGACATGATATTTTTAAAAAAATTTTGTGGTTTAATGAAAGATAAAAGATGAAATTTTAAGAAAAAAGTTGAATTATATTATAGATGTAACATTGAAGCGGGATATTCATCTATGAAAACATGCCATTTTGAGACAGATTTTTTCAATGTCGAAATTTTAACATAGAGGGGTAATGGGAAATTTTTTTGTGCTGATGAAAACTAAAATTTTAACTGCAGGATGTGTTTCGGCAAAAAATTAGAATTCCAACAATACATGTATATAACATGAAATACTTCATAGCTTAACTTACGATATATTTTGACTTAAGTTGTGGCAAATTTTGTTTGGTGTACATTAATTAAACTTTGTTGTATTTTATTGTAAATATTGTTTCTTTTACCTGTTATGACGTGCAAATATAAAAAAATCTTCATTTTGAAAACTGCAGAATTTCCCCAATTTTCTCGATATTAAAGTATGTTCGACATTTGAATTCTTATATAGCTCTAAACTGAAATTAATTAAGTTAAGGTATATACACGCAAGTGAATGGGCCCAATATGTCAATCTTAAAATGACTTTGATTCGCAATTTTCGCGAAAATATTACCCTTACCCTTAGCTATTTGAAATAAGTTGGTCCAAAACAATCCACGTGTGAAAAATAAACAATAAAATTGCTCTAAAAAATGTAAATTACTTTTTAATTATATAACTGATCATGTTAACACATTGTTTTTCGAATTATGGCTTTTATCATTGAAACATAGTTGATTAACAGATTTCAGATTTCTGTTCACTTTCAGTTCAAGCAGTTTTGATAAAGGTTAAGAGGTTTAATCTGTTGATAAGAATTAAAACTTTTTATTACAAAAAAATTATCTATAGATATATTTAATCAAAGTATTTGAATTTTAATGTATTGTTTACAGATTTATTTATTCCTTTCACATCTTTCAAGGGGACTTTATTTACCAGATTTATCTGGTTTGCGTTCATGTCTTCCAGTCTCCATTCTAAGATAGTTTTCACCAACAAGAAATTTGGTTAGTAGTTTGCATTTATTGAATTTTTTTTTATGTCTAAATATTTTTCATATTCAAATGTGTTTTTAAACATAAAATATGTATTTAGTTTACCAGAATCAGCATAAGATTTCTTTACATTTTCCCAGGAGTTAAAAAAATCCTGTCTTAAACGATACTTGAAAAGATTCTTAAATTTGTTTTCCTCTTTTTTACAAACTAATAAATAAGGGCTTAAAGTAAAACAGAGAACCAAAAGTTCAAGAAATGCAGAAATAAGTAGTTCTGAAGGGGAGTTTTCAAGTCGATGCCAATATTTGAAAACTACAGAATTTCCCCAATTTTCTCGATATTTTAAGTATGTTCGACCTTTGAATTCTTATATGGCTCTAAACTGATATTTATTAAGTTAAGTTGTATACACACAAGTGAATGGACCCAATATGTCGATCTTAAATTGATTTTGATTCGCAATTTTCGTAAAAAAAATTACTGTTACCCGTAAGTACATATTTTTGAACATGTAGGATAATATCAATATAAAGTGGGAATCCACCAAGCTCAGATATAACTGCTATATTAGTACTATGTTTTGAAATCCCAAGAATGTATTTAAAAAATTTGATGTTTATTTTTTCTTGTTCCAATGCTTTTAATATATCATAAATTTTCTGTTGTTGTCTTTTTGTGTTATATTAAAAACTCCCCAATTTTCACAACCATACAACATAATTGGTTTTAATGTATGGTCAAATATATGCAATATATTCTTAATAGATGGGATAAAGATTTTAGATTTTTATATAATCTAAAAGGAATTCTAAGATAACAAAAAAGCAGACAGAAATATTTAAATCGGAAGACAGACAAGACCATGGCCAACAAAATAAAACGAAGGACAAACATCGAACACACGACACTACACTGAAAACTAATGCTGGAGTTACACGAACCCTACAAAAACTAGTGTGAGTTTAGGTGCTCCAGAATGGTGAGCAACTCCTGCTCCATTAGTGACACCCGTCGTGTTACTCATCGTAGCAAAACCCATGGAAAGTTCATATGTCATGAACTGTTTATGTGGTAGCTGATCGGTTTATGCCTCTTGTCTAACCCTAAAACATAACCATTTTTTATATTATTGATAAATGTAAATTCTCTAACCCTTAGCCATAACCGGATTAGAAAATATGAAGTACGTAAATGACATAACTATAACAATATATTGTCTTCAGACGATAA
>JAULBM010051570.1:0-10512 GCA_032357055.1 Geukensia granosissima
GGTCGGGATGTTCACTGAACGTAGGAGATGGTTACTGAAAGTAATAAATTTGGTCAATTTATATGATTAGGATAGGTATTTACATAATTTCTTAAAAATATGAATTCGACTTAATCTACTTAAAGAAATAGGATATCTGGTATGATTTTATATTAAGCAGCCATTTAAAACGTGTAAATCTCAAACTTCTACAAGTTGCCTAAGGCCTTAATTATGGACACATGTCCACTACTAAAGATTTCTTAGTTGTTTGTTAAATGAAAGTTATATTCTTCTTGCGGTTGCTTCATATAAACCAGATAATAAAGCGTGACATTTGATACGGGTTACATAAACCTATTTGATATCGACAGGACCAGGGTCGTCATGATACTGATATGAATGTCTAGCAAATTTCACATCTCACGCTTCTTTGTGTGTAACAAAAAACATAATAATGCTATATTTGGTTGCGGTATGCCTGGAATATTTCATATGAAAATGAAAAGATATAGGTAAATGTCAGAGAGACTGCACTCCAACCACCGAATCCGGAATTTAGAATTCTCCGCAAGGCATTCAACATTGGTGGAAAACGATTTCTGAAAAAAGCTCCGAATCACCTACATTACAATAATTGAATTAAACAAAAGTATATGCAAAGAGAAGATACCACCTTATCGAATGCTCGCAGTAACTGAGAGCAAGCTCGGGTTGAGATTCATAAAGATATTGCCATTCAATAATGATTCTTTTTGTATCGAATCTAAAGAACTGCATCATTTTGAACCAGTTTTATATCTATTTTTATTCTTTATCTTGCAAATTTCATATTTTAAGTTATTTTTGATAATCCGAAATACGTTAGGTTTATTTATTTGATAAATTTTTATTGAGTTAGTTTTAAGATTATAGAAAAAAAATATTTCAGTCATTTTGCTGGTAATACAAAAATTTTGTGCATCAAATTGCATACACGGGTAAAACCGAAAAGTTGAGAATATAAACACCATGTGAAGAAGCCAAAGGGACGTCCCCATCAAGGAAAGGGAACATGTACAAAAGTCAAAAGTGTATTCTAACATTTGTCGTATATTTTAGTTTAGATTTACCATCTTTAAATATAACATAAACCAACGACAAATGATGCTGTCCTTTTTTGGCTATATTTTCAATAAGTTCTGTTAGGTTATTTGTTGTGGCGTATTTGGAGAAGTCCGGGTTATTTACTGTAAAGATATTGTCAGGATTGTGCCACGTATTATTAAATTCGTCTATCAAATTAGATTTAGAAGGATATATGTTAACTTTCCATAAATTAGGTAACCAATACATAGCTAAGACTTTCAAATGACTGTCATTCAATTTCACAGCTTTAAAAGTAAAAGATTTTAAAAATTTTATTCTTCAGTACTTCCATATTTATATTTACGTCACACTACCACCACATTGTTGGCTGCTTTGTTTGTTGGTACAAATGCGAACCGGTTCCAACTTTTTGAAATTTACTTTGGCATGTTTGAATTTCTGTTTAATATTAAATTATTTCAAAGGTGAGATATAGAATATATGAAAAATTTTTTGATCGGCCTCCACCCGTTTACGCCATTTTTTACAATGGAAGAAAGAGTATCGTCGAAGACTTTACGACACTCTTGTCAATTAATTTTGCCAGCGGACGATATCTAGGTTCTTTTTATTCAGAAAGTCTATAACCTCTCGGTTCTCAAAGAACTCAAGGTTTCTATTTGTTGCATCGCCACAGAGATCTTATCTAAATTTTTATGCAGTGCAATCTCAGATTAACATCCGATGTTACTGATGAACAATTTGATATTACATTTCTGCTATATTTACAGTAAGAAAATAAGATAGTTCAATGTTAACTTAATAGGGAGGCATAAGATTTTGAACGGGGGTTCTTGAAATATATTTGAAATGATCATCAAATCTTTACCACTTACATATACCATATACCATCTAAAATACCTCCAAAAAGGACAAGGTACGTTAAGTACCCTTTTTGGCCCACAAAAATGAAAGTTGTACGATGGTTTTGCAATATTGCCTATTATGATGTAAAATGATGATACTTCACATTTTACAACAGATTTCATAAAATAAATTATACTGAAGTCACTAACAGGACCCAATGTGCCTAATTTTTGCCAGCTGGTGTAGCTTTTAAAGATCTTCATTCAGTATTAAAAATTAAGTTGGTGTACATTGTCAGCGATAGTTAATTAAGCCAAGAACATACAAAAATAGGTCGAATCTTAGGATTTTTTTTTAACGAATTGCCATTTTTGGCTTTAAATAAGACGTCACTGTGACGTCAAAATCA
This sequence comes from Geukensia granosissima, assembly GCA_032357055.1. Classification (NCBI taxonomy): domain Eukaryota; kingdom Metazoa; phylum Mollusca; class Bivalvia; order Mytilida; family Mytilidae; genus Geukensia; species Geukensia granosissima. The sequence goes on from JAULBM010051570.1 coordinate 2,324, forward strand.
CTTTAATAGGCATTTTTGAATTAGTTTTGTAAAAATAATTATTTAACTTAATTTTAACAAAAAATTGGGAAATTTAAAGCATGTATATTTTTACATTGAATATTGGGTCAAATAAGGCCCTTATCGTACCTCGTCTTCTGGGATTTTTACAGAAAAGTGTCATATTCTTGTTGAAACAGTCATATGTGCCCAGTGTTTTATTAACATACCTACTTAATGTACCTACTCCTGTTATGTAACTTACTTACAGTTATAATATTTTATGGCATTGCAAAATAATTGATGTCTACTGTGTTTTGAGTAAATTATTAAGTTCCCGAAGTATGAAGCCTTTTAACCCAGTCCATCCTTTTAAGTTATTATAGAGTGCATCTTTTGTTCACACACGACCAGGTGTAAACAAGCGCAGCATATGTGATAAGCTACAGCGCTCATTCTAGTCCATCCCGAGGATCTAACGTTAATTGCCATGTCAATTCCAACAAAAATGGTACAATTTAGAAAGCTTAACATAATTATATATTTTAATTAAATCATTGCGGGAATCAAATGTGGATTCTAAAAAATTCCATAGATCTGTTAGAATGCCTCAAATCAAGGTCTCTTTTCTCTTGCAAGAGCATCAATACATTTGATTTTTCCACCCTGTATTCTACTATTCCGGTTCAAAACTCAATGAAAAATTAAGAGCCTTAATTCACCTGTTTGTTAAAAAAGATGGCTAACGAAGATATAAATATTTGGTACGAGGGAGGGACAAACCTTATTTTGTTGTCAACCACTCTGATTCTAACAAAAAGTACCCAGAAGACGACATTTTACGGAATACTAGATTTCTTGATGACATTTTTGTAATGGTTGGCGAACGTGTGTTTCAACAGACCGTCGGAATCCAATGGAGACCATTCTCGCCGATTTATTCCTTTATTCGTATGAAATGACTTCATACAGAGTCTTCTACAGAGAAAAGAGAACATTGATACATGGAATATGAAATCTTTATACGTGCAACGCTAATATTGTGTGTTTAAAATATTCGATGGTTCAAAAGGCTTTGCATGACACAACTTATTGCTACTCTAGTTCTGTTGTATTGCGATCATATAATTTACAACTACGTCTTTTTATCCCATTTGTTTTGTGAAAAGTATCTTGCATAATTAGATACCTTTTGTCTAAACAAAGCTCTGTAAATGTTTCTTGAAAACATGCCGCTGGCAGACAATACGGATGAGTCTGCAGACGACATCACTGCTGCTGCTACAGCACCAAGTCCAAAAAATGATACAGCTGTGGGGCAAAGATACTGCATAACTAATGGCAACACATATTTCTGGTCTGCTGGTGGCAGTGAATATTCTTTTGCTTTAGTGTAGCTGGTTTCGTTCCAGTCTAATAAATAAGATCAACGGTACAAACACATCACAAAGGTACAAAAAGTTGTCAAATTTAACTAAACTAACTTATAACGTCATTGAAATAATCAATTTTAACCATTTCAATATGCACTTTCAGGAAGATAAAGTAACAAATCATAGTTTCTCCGTATTTTATATTGTCGGCAAACATGTCCGGCACACACTGTTCGGTTATTTTTGTTGGTAATGTGTTAAAGTATACCTTTTGCCAATTTCATTATAATGTATGTTGTAAATAATGTGGTTCGAGAAAAACATAAAAGTACATATAAAAGCATCATTGTATTTGGATACGTTTTATTCAAGAACACAAGAACACAATTAAGAACATATAGGTTCAAGTTAGTAGATATGTGCAATTTAAGTTTATATGGAGGAACTATACATTTTACTATATCGTGTTCATAGATTGTATTGCAGTTATCTTACTAACATGTGCAGTAAATAGATTTGATCCTATTTTCTCTGTCTACAGCGTCTTGTAGAGTAATGACTATTTTGAAAACGTGGGAAACGTGATGTTGATTAACATATCTGTAATTTTTGACATAAAATAACTATAAGCTTTTCTCTTGGTTGGAGTTCTAGAACATTTATTCCGTGTCTTTTCATTTTATATGCAATGTGTTGTCCTATTTTGATGAAAGTGAAATGTATAGTAAGAAAAATGCTTGTTTACTCTGACTGACCCATATCGACCGATAAAAGGTCTGCGCGTTTATTTCCTAAAACTCAAGCCATTTCTTTGGTTCTTATCTGTTCAGCTGTTTCTGTTCCAGCACAAGTGATCTTGACAGACCAATTGTACTCACGATCTTTCCATTTGCCAAAATGTTATCAGACAAATCAAACTCTCTCAGAAGCAGTCCTTCTGTTATACTAGGCTCAAAATTTCTCTGACTAAAAGTGCATATTTTTACTTTATTTTTTCCTTTCCTTCATGGGTGATCTATTTTTTTACGAATCGTTGCAGTGTTGATTCTCTACCAATTAGGGTATTAAATATAGACGCTGTTTCTCCTGTTCATGTCGTTATATAGGTCTGCTTTTGTTTTGCTTTCAGAGGGTGAACGACCGTTTAAATCGTAAAAAAGATATTCTGGTTAAAGACGGCAGATGGTATTGACTTACTTGACAATACTAATATAAAGGTAATTATACTATATTATACACAGAAAGACAAAAAAAGACAAATATTCAAAGTTTCAGATACCGGTTCTGTTGTTTATTAATTCGCAAATACGTTTTATAGAATCCGATAGTTCCACTTTAATTCTTCTGGGAATCAGGATTAAGATATAAATTTTCTTTGGAATTGCCGATTCGTATTTTTTCTTTGATTAAATCCCGTTCTATCGCCGAACCCCTTATGGAGACAAAAAAAAACTTGAAATTGTAAAGGCGAAATGGAAGTCAAAGAAAGTCGATTTTCATTAATCTGCGTATTGTATTTTAAATCAAAGTCTGCCAGACACGAGAACATATTCTGACGTTACCTTCAGAGAAGGTAAACAAAATCTTAATTGGCTAGAAATATACACATGTATGATATTGTCCTTACATAATGAAGTTTAAAAACGTCCTTAATAAAATAAGTATTATAAATTTAAAATATATTTTCTTTTAAACACAGACTTTTACAATATGGCAATTTAAAAATTACTATACTTTTTTATTTCCTTGATTCCTCGATATTACTATGTAACGTTTTTTCAAAATTTTTATTTTGTGATTTTAAGAGAAAGAAGCGATTCAGTCTGATTCTTTCTTAACGTCACATCTTTCGTGGCGGGAATATACCCATGTTTGTTCAATCGTAACTATTCGGCAATTCTCGCTCACTCCATTAGCCTCGTACACATTAAGCGTAGGGATAGAACTATTTGTTTGAGAAAACGAGAATGAACGAATACTTACGATTGGTTAGATTTCAATGAACAGCATTATCAATATGGCGGACGCCTTCGCTTCGCACTTTAAAACAGTAATTGCACGTGTTTGGAAAAACATTGAACAATGAAACATTCATTTTTAATGTTATTTTTGTACGAGTTAAGCGACAAGACGTCTTTCACAACCAAATTCGCATTCAAACAACATTGTTTTTCTTGACAACGGAATATGACGTCATTAACAAATAACGTAACAGTGAGTTTGTTGTCGGTGACGTTTCCGGATTTTAAATGGAACAACAAATGAAAAACATTTTTAAAAGGAGAGAAAAAACATTCAACGCCTAAAGTTTGTAACATCATACTTTTTGGGTAGTTAAGAAGGAATATATATCAACGATTAGTTTGAGAAAGCCTTAATATAAATTGTTGGGACTATATTTTAATGAATACATGTACTAATGAGCATAATTTACTTTCGGCGAACAATTTAAGAAGAATTTCTTCTTTAAGCATACGAGAGATAGTTCGATAGCAAGGCGGAAAAAGCCGAGTAGTTACGATTGATATTTAGTTATAAAATCAACATTTGAGATCAACATCATATAAAACAGATTTTAAATGCTTTTTTATTTTATTATCAATATTTAGTGAGCTGAACCTATGACCTTTGCAACGTCACATGAGAATAGTTTCAGTTTGCGTGTTTTGCAAATATGTTTATTAACTTAATGTATGTTAGTGATTCTCAGGCGATTTTGGATTCAAATATTATATTTTTTGGAGACATTAATAAATGTGTACGAAAGATAGGCTAGACCTATACAGATTTTTTCCTGATACACGATTGGACAAGCATGTTACAGGGGCTGTTTGGAGTATTATTTACGAGTATTTACAGGCTTGTCTGCTGAATGGTTTCTTTATTTTTTCTGAAAAAATAGACTTCATTTTTTCTGAAAAAATTCTATTATCAATACAGCGAATTTGTTTGTTTTAAGACAAGCAGACTCTGCAAATAACCATTTTAACACTCGAATTGCACGTAAAGATTTTGAATTCCTGGAAACCCTTTGGAAAAATTTAATAACTGTAGACATATCACAAACACTCATGAACGCACGCACAAACACATTAAGATTTTGTTCTTAATTGTAGGCGCGATTCTGCATGTATTAGTCATTTTTGTCCCGTTACAATTAAGTCAAATCAAATCCTTATTTTATATGGTCGCGTGTCATCCATTGGAGTTAGTCTAGATCTTTATTCCCAGTCACTTTCTTCTAGTATTTTCGTCGTTATCAATTACACAGGTTTATAAAGTCCTTATAAGGTCGGTCTGTCAGGATAACCATTAACTTTTTCTATGTGTTTTTTGTGTATTCATTTAATCAAGAAGCCAAATATGTTTTGTTTTTAACTGGAAGTTTAGACATGCAAAAGTTGATAGAGCCGATAAAGACAAATCAAAAAGTAAGGCAAACCTCCTCACAGTCTTTTAAAATCACATTTTTCAACTTCTTGTTGTAACTTTTTCCTTTGGTAGGACATTGACTGTGTGTAAGACTACAATTATTCAGGCATAATAATTGACTTAAGAAAAACTTTATCTCCAGGACAATTAATGAGTTTATTTTGACATCGTAGTGAAGGACACTAAATCCTATTGGACGTGTTACATCCATTGCAATCGATTTTTATATTGTGTATTTTATGTTGTTTTGTCACACCACTGTCCCAGGTAAGAGGGAGGGTTGAGTGCTCACCAACCGCTTCATACTAATTTGCCTGTCCCAAGCCAGGTCCAGTGGTTGTCGTTATTTAATTAGTCATTTATTGTTAAAGTCACCATTTTTACATACGATTAGGCCGGTTTTCGTGTTTTGTGTATAGTTTACTTTTTTATTTCGGGGACTTTTACATCTTCCGTTATGGTGTGGACTCTGGTTCATTGTTGAAGGCCGTAATGGGACCTATAGAAGTTTAGATTCTACTGTCATTTGGTGGGTGGCTGTCTAATGGACAATCATGCCACATCTCCTATTTTATATTACTCTGATTGACAAAACCACGACAAGGTTAGAAAACAGTGTTACATATGGAAATTAAGAAACAAATAACCACGCTTACTTGTTTGGGCTCCTATTGCACCTATGAGCACTGCAGGTATGGTCAAGAACAAACACCCAAATCCAGCAAAATATGAAAGCAATTCTGCTGTACGTGTTGTTCTTGTCGATAAAACTCTTTGAAAATAGACCTAGTAAAACAAAGAATATGCCATGCATGAGTTTGAAAGTTATTACAAAATTGCAAAGCCAACAACATGGAGCATATATATGTTTCGATGCAAACGGTGGTCACATTTATTTCTAATTTGAAGATGTTCAATTTGACATACAATTAAATATATAATATGTTCCGTTAATAAGCTATTGATATGCAGTATTATCATTGAGATTTCTATTATGCTAAGTTAACCGACGTGCTTTCAAATATTTATATATATATACAGGTAATTGTGAACGCACAGGAAGAAGTTCATAAGTTGAACGAAATATTTGCGAAATTTATTTATTATATACTTTTATTTATATTTTTCCATCTTTCATGGGTATCGTTACATAATGTCTTAGACTTCTATATTTTTCTCGGTTTATGTAGCATTGTCATTTATGATGATCCGATACCTAATAAGTTTACTGGTTGGTAGATTTATATAGACTCATATATATATATATATAAAGTCTAGGAACTCGCAAAACAACACCGAGTTGAAAAAGTGAAGATGGACATTCACTTAAATGTAGAAATAGTGAAGATAGAAGGTCACTAGAATATAGAATAGTGAAGATGAAATACCACTATAAATTTATTACAAGTACATCTTCACTTTTATGGGAAAGTGGTGATTAAAGTTCAAAAATTAAAACCCCACCAATTGGAAGTGATCAATTCATTGAATGATTTTATACATAAAGATTATTTTTATAACATTATTTGAACATCTTTAAATATTATTATTATTTTCCGGACCAACATTGACTCTCGGTTCAATATTTAACATCAAAATTAATTTGTGTTAATATTTTGTCCTACATGTTTCTGCATTCATGCATTTGCACTTTAATGATGAGATGGACACTAAATTGTGCCAGACTTGTTTTGACTGCTGTTTAAACTTACATGAATCAAGTTTGTTATCAGCCATGTTTACCTTTTTAACTAGATGTCAAAAAGAGTACCGAGGTCGGTACATATTTTCCCTTGTTTTATTTGTAATTGTCTGCATACAAATTTCAAAAGTTAAATCATATACAGTTGGTTTTTAAAGTTTGTTTTATATCCTTTTGTCACACCACTTTCCTGGGTTAGGGGGCGGTTTGAGTTCTCAAAAGCATGTTTTAACCCGCCACATACTTTTTGTTTCTGTCCGTAGCCAGTATTCTATAATCTGGTTGATATAGTTATATATGCTTTAAATGTTACTTACTTTACATTGTATTCATTTTCGGCCGATATTTTTTATATCATCACGTTTTTTTTGGGGGGGTTTACAGCTTGCCTCAGGGTGTAGAATTGCGTCCAATTATGGAGGTCTTAGTGTAACATGTAGATGGCAGTATTACATACGTTTTTGGGTTGTTGTCTTGTGGACAATCATGCCACGTCTCCTTTTCTATATTAAGCAAATACATTTGGAAAATAGTCAAAAATAGAATAGAGAGGGAAATGTCATCCTAGAAAATAGAGACCATAACTAAGAATTGTTTTGGATTAGTTCTACCACAAAAAACCTGAAGATTATCATTTTCCCTGAAAGTTGACAAATACTACTTACAAATGAGTCAAGAATTTTAACGTTGCAAAGGCACCATTCTGAAATTCCGATATATTATTTTTATGTAGAAATGTTGGTTTTTAAAGTTTGATTTTATGGACTTTTGTTACACCACTGTCCTGGGTTAGCGGGGGGAGGGGGTTGAGTACTCAAAAGCAAGTTTTAACCAATCATAAACGTTTTTGTTTGTTCTTAGCCAGTCACATATGATCTAGTTGATACAGTTATGCAAGATTTAATGTGTTCCATGTTTTACACTTTATTCTAATTCAGCCGCTATTTGTTATATTTGAATATCATCACATCATTTTGAGGCTTTTTACAGCTTGCCTCAGGATATCAAAATGCTTCCAATTATGAAAGTCTTAGCGCAACCTTTAGATGCCAGTATTAAACACGTTTTGGGTTGTTGTCTTGTGGAAAATCATACCAGATCTCCTTTTTCTATAGTATGCAAATTTCGAAAAACAGGAAAAAATCCAATAGACAGGATAATGTTATTCCAAAAAATAGAGAACATACCACATAAACCCTGAAGATGATCTTTTCACTGAAAGTAAACAATTACTACTTACAAAACAGTCAAGGATGACAACGTTGAAAAGGCACCTTTCTGGATTTCCGATATTTTATTGTTTTGTAACCACCTACAATCAAACAAAAACATCATTTAACTAAAAAAAATTTAAGATCGAATCATTATGCTGTCTCTTTTCTAAATTAAAGGTTATATTGACAGAAATGACATGTGATCTTCATTTACGTTGACAAGAATTATAACAGAGATGATTATGAGGCAATGTCAGAGAAAAGCAGGCAAAACATATAAAAATTTTTCAACAACAATTTTTATCAAATGTATTTTTTACTAGTTTACGGCTAGTTAAGAATTGAAAAAACCTCTTAAAGTTATAAATTTTTGGTATTGAAGAAAAAATAAATACAGTCAAACCTGCCTTAACGACCCCCTCTATTCAGCGACTTCCTGCCTTATCCGACTTCCCCCCCCGTGAATTTGTACTATAAATTTTAACTGTA
>JAULBM010051581.1:0-10512 GCA_032357055.1 Geukensia granosissima
TTAATATTACTGGAGATGTTAGTTGTGTTGTCACGTCTGTATGCTAATCAAACATTTACATAACATGTACACAACCTCAATGTACTTTTCTCATAAAAAAAAACAGATGATATACAGGCCACAATTAACTGAAAGTTTTTCTAAAACACTTACCATTTTAGCAAAATGTTGACAACTTATTTATGCATAGCAATACAGACTATACATATCATAATTTGTCAAACTCACTGATCAATCTGTTTACATATCACAGTTTAAGATTTGACCCTATTACTAGAAAATCTCTTGTCTGAAACTGCATAGCTAGTAGGAACAAAACTTCATTCTGAAACTGCCAAAATAATTAAAATAAAAACCTAGGGGAATGGTCATCTACTTAATTCATACCTGCCAATATAGATCTGAATATACACATGGAGGATTTCCCCCAGAAATAGGGAAAATTGATAGGTCAAACATTTTCAGATTTACCACTTGGAAACAACATTGATTATTGAAACAAAGATAATGTCATTGTTTAGGGAGTGATACAGACTTCTTACATTGTAAAGTGAGCAATCAACAGTTTTTTAAATTACGGTAGGTTGAAAGATGACTACCAGAACAGTAACTCAATAGATGACATTAAAAATCAGCATCTCAAGTTTACTCAAATTTCAACTAGAACTTGATTTATAATTAAAAGTTTACGCGAAACTCTATCTCAAACTCTAACTCAAACTTGACTCTATGATTATTCATACCCTTAAATAGTGAATTCTATAGTTCCTTAATATTAGGCTTTTTTTTTCAGAACCACAATACTATGTTGAATCTCTAAACAACAGTAATGGCTGAAGAAGAGAAGTGTTCAGTAGATTTACTAGAGAGTATTATAACTGCTGAGACTGGGGGTCTGACAATGTTACCATCATCAGCTTATGATGAGGTTTACCCAAATCTGTTTGTTGGTGAGGAGTAAGTAATTCTCAAATGTCAAGGAGACCGTATCTCAGTGAGAACTAGGAGGAAAGTTTAAAATCTCCATATCTGCACAAAGTCTTCAACAAATACGAACAGTCCATATCTCTGTGAGAAGCAGGAGAAAGGTTTATTGAAGATCTCCAGATCTCCACAAAGTTTTCAACAAAGTTGATAAAAGAGAAGTCCAAAAAAATCACTAGCACTTAATATGTTGGTTGATAAAAACAGCCATCAAAATAACACTGTCACTAATGCAATACACCCTGAAATGAAAATGATATGGAGAATCTCATACTATTACTATTATTAGCATGGTTAGCCATTTACAGTTGTATTTTCTACAATAAACATACAACTTTTAGGGCCTATTCACACTTAGCTTAACTTAATCCGGATCAACTTAAGCCAGTTTACAGGTAACCTGTTGCGTTCACACTAGTAATCTGGATTAAAATTGAAACACAGAAATCAAAAGAACATAAGTAACGCTATCAATTATGACTTCAGATTTAATCCACATTTGTGTTCACACTACAATTTGATGGGATTAACTTGATTTGGATTAACTTAATTTGAATTAATTTAATCCAGATTAAATCAAACCAAAGCGTGAATACAAAGTGACTTAATCCACATTTACCTGGGTTAATCCAGATTAACTTTTGTAGTGTCAACAGGGCCTTAGTCTTGGCAAGAAATTAGAATGTTTAACTATTGAGATTTGTAGGAAATAGGATTATCAATGTTTTATATTTCTCTAATTTTTTAATGGAGTGATTTTGCTAGTTATAACATTGTTTATAAACCCCAGCTGAATAGTGGTATTGTCAGTCAAAGTTTGCTTAACTTTGGGGTTGATAATTGCTTTTTTAAACCAGTCAAGAGGTGTGAAAACACATAAGAATAAGGGAAAATCACCTGATAAGTGTGAAACTTCTGCAACATGTATCATCATGTTAAACTTGCACAAATGTATGCAATAAAATCATTATTTTGAGGTATTCACAGAAAAAAAGGTTCCGAAAACCAATTTGTTCATGTTGTTAGTGATTTTCATAATTCTATACCATTCCATTTGGTTTTAGAAAAATAATTATATATATTTGAAAACATAACTGCCATTAAAATTATTCATCCAACATGAAACTCAATTTGATCTGTAACATTATTGAACACATACTGTATCAAGTGAGCATAAAGAAGTAATTTCATTGACATCTAAACTGTAAGTAGATTTATTCAAAAACAGAAAACGATGTTATCTTAAATGTTACATTTTGTTTGATGGGTATGGGTTGTCTCTCCCTAAAACTGAAAAAAAATCACACTGTGTCTAAAAAATTCCACTAGTGATAATCTAGTTGTCTTATTTTTTTCTGTCATAGAATTGTGTTCTTTTTCTGTACCGTATTTATTTTCAGTTAACTCAAGTCATATGTGCAGTTGTGTTCTTTAAGTATCTGATTTATTCTGCTCAGAACTGGGTTCCTTGATAAAAAAATAAAACTTCAAGTATCTTTATCATACTAAAATCAAAGTATTTTCCATTGAAGCTTTTCCAAAAAAACTTGAAAAGAGTGTGACTGGTAAATGGACAAAGTTAGACTTGGTGTAGTATTAAATGGCAAGGAAGTCAAATTTGTGCCAAATGTTTAAACATGTTAAAATATTAGAAAAAAATTTTCATTGAAGTATTTTAATTTAGCCAAAATAAAACAAACTATGTGAACCATTCTTAAAATGACTGGTCAGAGAATTTCCTTAAGATGTTCAACTTTTGTGTTTGTAATCTGACAGCATTCTGTTTGGGAATAAAAAATTTAGCCTTCAATTAATTCATTATTTACTCAAAGCAAAATCTCATTACAAGATTTTCTGTTCCATTCAACTTTGTCCTGTGAAACGCAAACATCCTTTGCTGAACAGAGGCGATTTCGGTGAGACCAAACAAAAAATACCTGTTTTCAGTTAATTTGGATCATCTGAAGGATGCAAATTTTTTTTGTGCCTACCTCATGCTTTTAAATCTTATGATGTTTTTGTTAAAGTTTCATAAATTATTTTTATTTCCCTTTACAAAGTAAGGTAAACTATTGGAATTGCCTCAGCGTCAATGTCTGGATTTGCATCTGTACTATGTCCAAGTTTCTTTTTAATCAGTAACTATACTAGATAGCAATATGAAATTAAGCAGGAGGGTGTATTACTGTGTTCATTAATTTGCACCTAAATTCTGGTGAAATTGACCTTAAGATAATTCAGGATCATAATTCAATGTTGTTGTCTCAGCAACTATGTTAAGATACCTAAATGAAACTTGGTATGAAGTTTCAAGGATGTAAGTGGGTGGTACAGGGTTATTTTTGTGCAACGTTTTTACCAATTTTTATTTCGCGTGTTGTCGTGCTAGATGGTTGTGCATGCAGGCGTGTATTAATCAAAATTCAACGTGCAAGCCACATTCTGATTTTTGGTTCCTCGTGTTGTGACATTTTATTTCTTGTACGACCCTGCGCAGGACCCCCCTGTACCACCTTCATGTAACACACCTGTTACAAATGCATATTAATGTTACCCCGAGGTTAAGGTCACCCAATAGAAACATGTCTAATACCTAAAAAAAATGGTTTTTTGTTAAAGTTGAAAGTCCAAATTCTTGTTTTCTTAACACCATATTTGAAATCAAAATGAATTTGTTATTAGGTTGCATTGATATAACATGCATGTTTCAAATGCAAATTCTGATGAGCTTTACTTAAAGGTCATTCAGGAGAAATAGTTTTCAACTTAGAATTTCTGCCTTATAGTGTTGTTTACAGTTTTTTCCCTGCAGAAATTGCCAGAGGCAATTTGGGATGACATTGACTGCAAGGTCATGCAAGATCATAGTTGATTCTATTTAAAAATGGTTGTTTTTATTGAAAATTATGTCCAAGTTTCTGTTTTCTCAGACTCTTTCCAAGCTACCTTATTAAACTTTTATGAAAGTTGCATGATTGGCAATTCCAAATTTGGTAAATTTCCTGGAAGACTCCCAGACCTGTTTTAATTTAAAAATTTTACCTAGTAACTACAGAAAAAAATCAGCGGGTCAATTGCAATTATATGGAGTCTTACGATTAGAATATATAGCTGTGGTAACCGTAAATGCAAAGTAAGCAGGGGATGGCTGCTGACTCATGATCAAAAATGAAATATTTTGGCTACTTACCAACCTTAGCCAAAACACAGGTATATGTTTTAGCCAAAAAACATCTTGCATTATGTTCAATCATTTAATAATCTAACTTTTTCACTGTAATAAATAAATGTTCCAGACCATTGGTTTATCCTTCTGTTTTAACCAGAGATTTATTTTAAATTTTCAATATGATTTTAGTTCTATAGCACTGAGCAGAGTAGGACTGAGGGACTTGGGAATTACACATCTTCTGAACATGGCACAGGGAAAATCTAATTACCATGTAAACGCCAATCATGTGATGTACAGAAAAGTCAACATAGAATATCTGGGTATGGAAGCTACAGATCAGATGAACTTTGACCTCTCTGTGTACTTTGAAAAAGGTGCAGATTTTATAGAGAAAGGATTAAGTAGTGGAGGTAACTATGACTAATTAATACAAGTCAATATTCACACATATACACAATGTTAGGTCAATGTCTGACAGATATCAACTTTTTTGTATCATTCTAAGATAACGGGGATAAGCAAGGTTTATCTAGCCTGTCAACAGTTTCGTGCCAAACACAAAAGTGTTGATTTTGTTCAGACATTGATATTATATTGTTTTTATACTGCAGCTATAAAAATATTAGGATTACTACAAAATTATTAAATTTACACGATAATAAAACTTCTTCTGTCCCACAATGAGCCCCTGGCTATTAAGGTAATGAAAATTTCGCTCTTTCACATCTATAGATTTATAAGAGTTGTCACCCATATGGAAAGTATAGCAACATAGCTGTAACAGTGAAATTTAGGTTCTTATTTTATAAAATGTTATTTCATCTAAAATTCACATGAAAAACCAATTTTTTTGTTTGATTCATTAATGCGCAATCAGACCTTTTTTTTCCCTCTTTAAATATTGTGTATTTTGCCAAAAATAACAATATTAACAGTTTTCTCTCATTAAAACTATATTGAGATACCTTCCCACATGAGAGACAACTCTTACAAAAACATACATATACCTGTTAACATTTTGAATGCTCAAAGTGGGAGATCTCCCTCTTTTCATCTTTTCTAAGTGGGAAAATTTGAGTGGTAACCTTTTTTGAGAGAAAGAAAAAGATAATTTTGCTAGAAATCCAAGTACTAAGATAAGACAAAGATCAATTCTATGATATCTTGTTATTCAACTTATGATTTCTAACCTAAATTTGAGCATTTAGCCCAATAGTAGAATTAATTATTTATTGATTGATTCTCAATTAAATAAGCCATTTAGAACATAGATTGTGAAATATTTCTGCAAGGAGGGGGGAGATTTGGGGGATAAATTTGTGAAAGTTGGAGATTTGTGTCTACCGCATGGGAGACTATCTCAAAGTGGGAGATTGCCCCAAAAAGAGGGTCTCCCTCCTGAAGTGGGAGGGTTAACATGTATGCTTACAAATTACAGATGCATCCCTGGTTACAAACACTGTTGACACAACAATTGTCACTGTGCAAAATATCACTTTGTTACTATATTTAGGAAATAAAGCCAACAGGAAATGGTCCAGCTGCAGTATAAAAAGTTTTATTGTTATTTGGTGGATGGCTGTTTAATGACATTTCCCATTTTTAGCCGAGTTGCAACGAAGTTGAATTCGGGTATTGGTTTGATGATGGCGGGCACTTGGCGGGCGGGCGTGAACATTTGTTTCTGGATGATAACTCCAACAGTTTTCCTCTGATTCAAATGAATCTTAAGGATATTGTTAAGTATCAAGCATGGAAGAATCCTATCGATTTTTGGGAAAATCCATTCAAGGTCAAGGTCACAATGGCTAAAAATACTTAGAAAATTTTGATAAAATAAGGTTTCCGGACGATAATTTCAAAATTTTACAACAGATTCTAATGTAAACTTTAGGATTTTGTTGAGAATCAAGCAAGTGAGAACCGTATTGATTTTGGGGGAAATCTATTCAAGGTCAAGGTCACAGTCGCAAAAAAACTTTGAAAATTTCGTAGAAATAAGGTTTCCAGACAATAATTTCAAAAGTTTACTTCAGATTCAAATGAAACTTTAGGGTATTGTTAAATATCAAGCAAGTAAGAACCCTGTTGATTTTGGGGAAAATCCATTCAAGGTCAAGGTCACAATGGCTAAAATTACTTAGAAAATTTGTATAAAATAAGGTTTCTGGACGATAATTTCAAAATTTTACAACAGATTCTAATGAAACTTAAGAATATTGTTAAGTATCAAGCAAGTAAGAACACTTTTGATTTTGGGGAAAATCCATTCAAGTTTAAGGTCACAGTCACTAAAACTACTTAGAAATTTTTTTAAAAAGTGAACTGAAAACAGCTGATTTGAATACAATTTTAAGCCATTGTTCCATAATAAGCAAGTGACAATCCTATTGTTTTTTTCGGAATATTTTGACGAATTCAGAAAATTTTAATGAAATATGTATGAAGAACTTGTCTCAGTCGTGACTGGAAAGATCAAAATTTGCCATTAATATTATTTATTCCAATTTTTCAAATCGACATTTCTTTTCAACAAAATTTCTACCTGTAATTATACAAAATGTGCATTTCCTTTACACCCAGCAACTCGGCTATAGAGTCCCCGACCTCATTTGATTTTTTTAATTAGATTCGCTTCAACGATAGGTTTGGTTGTTTGAAACAGATTTTTTTGTCTTTTACTGTTTTCGAGTGTTTAAAATAGCATATCGAAAAAAGCAATTTAAAAAAAATTTCATCCGATTGTGATGAGGTTTTTTCCAAATGATAGTTAAAAAAATGCAACAAAAGTTACCTCAAGCATATTTGTTGCATTAGCCGCTTCTTATATAAAATTGGTCAAAGGGTTAAAAAACAAATTGCAGAATATGAGAAATTTTTATTTTATATTTGATTTTGACTGGGTTTTAATGCAACTTTCCCATTGCAGCATTCTGTGGTCGTATCATGCTGCACTTGCCAAGCACCTCAGTTCTTTTGTTTCATATGAAGATGGCTAGCTAGAACCCATTTAATATGCCTCCAATTAATTTGGGACACATTGTTGGATAACGAAGTGTATAATAGTGTCTCAAACAAATGTTTCAACATGATATCTGTCTATTCCCGAGACAGTGAAGCATACAAAGTTTTGCTGTGTTACAGTTATTACCAATTTATTCTAAATTAACAAACCCTGAGACAGCCAAATGAATAATTAGTACTATGTCAGAAACAAGATGGGAATTTCATTTTATTGTATTGAAACTAATGAGGATAGCATCAATTCATTACATAGTGTGACTTGACCAGTGGCAAAATGGAATTTGGTCGATGTGCAAACAGAGATACAAAAGATGTGGAGTACCAAATCATATCCCATAACGAATTTGCTAAATGTAATCTATAGGTGTCCACAAGGCATACAACAAAGCTGGAATTTCACTCTTTGTGACAGATATAGATCAGTCAACAACACTACCAAAAAACCGATAATGTATCCTAAATTTGCATATACTTTTAAAATTAAAAAATTAAGAAAATTTCAATTTTTAGCCGAGTTGCAATGAAGTTGAACTTGGCTATTGGTTTGATGATGGCAGGCGGCCTGGCGGCCGGGCGTGATTCTTGGTTTCCGGATGATAACTCCAAAAGTATACATCCGATTCAAATGAAACTTTAGGATATTGTTATATATCAAGCAAGTGAGAACCCTATTGATTTTGGGGTCAATCCGTTCAAGGTCATGGTCACAGTCGCTAAAAATATTTTGAAAATTTTGTAAAATTAAGGTTTCCGGATGATAACTTTAAAAGTTTACATCCGATTCAAATGAAACTGTAGGATATTGTTGTATGTCAAGCAAGTGAGTCCCCTATCGATTTAGGGGAAAATCGGTTCAAGGTCAAGGTCACAGTCGCAAGTGAGAATCCTATTGAATTTGGGGAAAGTCCATTCAAGGTCAAGTTCACAGTCTAAAAAAATACTTAGAAATTTTTTTCTTAAATAAGGTTTCGGAATGTTAAATCCAAATTTTACATCAGATAGGATATTAATGTCAGATATCAAGCAAATGAGAACCCTATTGAATTCTGTGTAAATCCATTCAAGGTCAAGGTCAAAGTTGCAAAAAATACTTAGAAAATTTTCTAAAAATAAGGATCCTGGAGGATAACTTCCAAAGTTTACATCCGATTTATATGAAACTTTCAGATATTGTTTAATATTAAGCATATAAGAACCCTTATGATTTTTAGGGAAAATATGTTCAAGGTAAAGGTCACAGTCACAAAGAAAACATGATAATCACTCAAAAAGTTTATATCTGTATCAAAAACTTTGGAATAATTATACATATCAAATATGTAAAAACCCTAGAGATTTCTTGAAAAAAAATTGTCACATTCATAAAAAAAATTCTTAGAAATTAGGTTTCTTGATGCTTAAGAAAGCACCATTTAGATTATTAATTGAAATATTTTAGGGAAAATTTCTTAAGTATATATGTAACTATACAAAATGTCCATTTCCTTCAGACCCAGCAACTCGGCTGTAGCGTCCCCGACGCCATTCGATTTTATTTTTCATCCGATTTTAATGGGCTTTTTTTGCATTTGATTCCTCTCAATGAGGGCTTTTAGTAGTTTGTTAACAGATTTTCTCTATCTTTACCGTTTTCAAGCTAAAAGGGGTCAAAGTAATTGGGGGGGGGGGGAGGGGAATTCTGTTTTGTATAATATGGAAAAATTTTATTTTTAATCCGATTTTGAGGGGTTCCTCATAAAAAATGCAACAAAAGTTACTCCAAGCCTTGTTTATAGCTTTTTCAGATTTTTGTATAAAAGGGGTCAAAGAGTAAAAAAAATGTGATTTTGCAGGAGATGAGAAATTTTTATTTTTCATTCGATTTTGATGGTTTTTTGGCATTTGATTGCTCTCAATGAGAGCGTTCAGTAGTATGTCAGCGGATTTTCTCTATCTTTTACCGTTTTGCGAGTTAAAAGGGTTCAAAGTAGTGGGGAGGAGGAGTATGTCAACAGATTTTCTCTATTTCCTACCGTTTTCAAGATAAAAGGTGTCAAATTGGCTCAAAAGTGTAATTTTGCGTCATTTTGTGGAATATGGGAAAATTTATTTTTCGTAAGATTTTGATGGGATTTTTTTCATTTGGTTTGTCCCATTGGGGCTTTCAGTGGTATGCCAACATATTTTCTGTATCTCTTATCATTTTTTAGCTTAAAGGGGTAAAAGTGGGGGAAATTTTGAATTTTGTATAATATGGAAAATTTGTCTTTTTCATCTTGATTTTGATGGTTTTTTCCAAATCATTCCGTACAAAAAATGCAACCAAAAAATAACACTAGTTTTGAGGATAATCCAAATCAAAATGATCACTTATATTGTCATATTATGGTGTGTCCAGCACAATACTATGTCCAACACATTATTGTGTCCAGCAAAATACTGTGTCCACACTTACCCATAGGATCTTTTGTTCACCTTTCACATTTCAACGTGCTGCGGTCGTATCATGCTGCACTTGCGAAGCACCTCTTACCATTTTCGAGATATTTGCAGTCAGAGGTCGAAAAAAACAAATTACGAATTTTTTTATTTCTCATCGGATTTTGATGGCGTTTAATGCAAATGATTTCTTGTGAAAAATGCAACAAAAATTTCACTTATCTTTTTTTTTTATATCTTACCGTTTTCGAGATACAAGGGTCCAAAGGGGGTTGCAAATCGTCATTTTTTGCCTTGTGGGAATTTTTTTTTTCATCCGATTTCGATGCGATTTCTTTTAATTGAATCCTCTCAGACAAAGATTTAATGGGGGATCCCTCTCAAAGAAAGATTTGATAGGTATTCCAACGGATTTTTTGCTATCTCTTACCGTTTTCGAGATAATTGGACCAAAAGTGACAGAAAAACGTATTTTTTTTTATTTCTCATCGGATTTTGATTGGGTTTGTTGCAAATGATTCCTTGTGAAAAATGCAACGAAATTTACATCGAGCATATAATTGTATATCTTACCGTTAGCGAGATACAAGGGAACTAAAGGGGCTGCAAAGCGTCATTTTGTGTTGTGTGGGAAATTTTTATTTTTCATCCTATTTTGATGTGATTTTTTTCATGACATCCCTCTCGAAGAACGCTTTGACTGATGTGCCTACGGATTTTTGGTATCTCTCACCGTTTCCGAGATAATTAGGCCAAAGTGGCTAAAAAGCGCAAGTTTTGGAATTTTTTTATTTCTCATCTAATTATGAGAGTTTACCATTACTCATTTCAGGTATATATATCTTTAAACATTTTTTAACTAATAAGCTCTTCCATGAAACAAAACTAAAAGGTGGAATACCTTGAGCGCTGCT
>JAULBM010051592.1:0-10511 GCA_032357055.1 Geukensia granosissima
CCCCTTTAGCAGGTGTTCTACCTGCAGGCGGAGAAACCGAACGGCCTATTTCTATACCCCGGCCGCCCTCGGGGGGGAATTGTTTATTGGGGTATTAATGAACATTAAGGTGAATTGAATCGTCAAATACTGATGTATAGATCCCAAGTGACTGCATTGAAGTCCGTCATTAAAATACACGAGATCTTTAAGTCGAATTTAGCTTCCCATTTTGATTTGATAACTTCTTTTGTTATATGTTCTGGGCAACGGGCACCCACAGAGCTGATCCTGCGCCAACCCCAGGTGGCGGATAGGGAAGACCCTCTCGTTGGGGGGAGGAGGGGGGGTTCTAGGTTATAATACGGAAAGCCTGGCCGTAGACCATAGTGGGTGACGTGTTTGGAGATTGCCACGCTCCAGCACGTAAAAGATCCTTTTTGTAGTTTTCGAAAACGAGAAGGCTAATGCCGCTACAAAAGGCTAAATTTTTCGTCCCTACTCATCACTCCTCTTTTTCAGTGGTAGTCAGTTGTCAGACATGAAACTGATAAAAAAATGCTTTACAGACATTTTCTGCATTTTTTTTAATTCTAAAGCACTGAAAATACGGAAAGGATTCGAAAAGTATTACGACTAGTAGTTGTTCCTTCCGTCGGATTTGGCTTTCCATTTCGATTTTTTTGGATTTGAGTGCTTTTTTGCTATGTTTGGACCTTGGACTTCATATGTTTTGGTTCCAATGCTACTGATTAGAGGATACTCCTTGAAATGTATATATAGCATACAAACATTCGCCATATTTATTCCACATTGGTAATTTTGTATTTTTAAATAGAGCCAGTTTTAAAATTGGCACACTTACAGTTAACATATTATTAAATACAAATATTGATATAAAACAAAAGATCGAACTATTAACGTACATGCAGATTATCTCTTTTTTTGCACTGATCGGGCCAGGTATACCTGTGTTTTATTTGTTTTGCTTCCGTCCAAATTTTTGAAACCTAGCAGCCAGCAACACAGAATAAAAACAGCCTTTGGGATATACATGCCACACAGGCCAACATCGTCATTTTTTATTGCAATGAATCTATTTTGACAAACTATATCGATAAAAACATGCTAAATTAAGATCAGTGATAATTTTATATACGAAGAAAGCAATATTAAAATCCACATACTTGTTAAATCACAGATTTTCTGAAATATTTTTGTGTTTTTTACCTCAGTAACCATAAAACCTAACAGCACACGGACGTAAAACAAAGATAAACACAACTATGGCCTAACCATATCTATTATGTGTATATCTTCATATGCGTAACATTTTTTTTCACTGAGTTGACATTTTCATATGGGTTACATTAATAACATATCGCAAAAAAAACAACCAAAAATCAGGTAGTGCAGTATCAATATTTACGTATTGCGTGAACAACATGTCGCATTGCAATGGTATTTTAGCTTATAAAACATTTCAGAGCGTATTTATGCACAGATAATGCGTCATATTCATATCAAGTTACAAAACCATAACTTTAAGGTATGAATAAATGTAACAATGTATAGCTTGCAAATACAAATTATATCTGCTTACGACTATGCTGGTGTTTAAGTAAGTTTCTTTGACACGTATAAATGCTCACCAGCTATGTAATGATACCACTATTTATTTTAGCTACATTTGAAGAAATACTGCTATAAAAAATAAATATTCTAACCTATGGTTCAAATTTGTCGTCATATCGGAAGTTTTTTCCCATAATACTGCTGGTTACAAAAGTCTCATTCGCGGGTTACAAAAATCAATCGTTTTTACGATCGCACTTTGGATATAGTGAATACTTTAAAATTTTACATGTAAGAAATGTGTTCAGACATTTTCCCTTCTGAATTTTTTAGCTGTCACCCTATAGATAATAAATTTTTACGTATTATGATTATTCTTGTGATCCATCAAGAACTAGTGTTATCTATCTAGGATTTGAAGCACGATCTCCTAATTGCTTGGTTAACCACTGCGTAACATAAATTGATTTTTTGTTAATAGTCACAATTGGCGGCTTTTACACTTAGCTTGCCTTCCAATATTGCTTTTAAGTAGAAAAATTATCTTTCAATTTAGCTTAAACATGTAACATAGAATTCATTAGTGAAATTGTCACTTGTTGTCTTCTATAAAATAGAACATTTTCAACTGTATTTTTCTTAATGTTTTGTTAACTTTTTAACCGGTGTTATGTATATACTCATTCAGTTGTTCTCAAAGGAACGGCGGAGGATTAAACAGTATTTAGGAGATTATAAATGTTTGTCTTGAGATAGTGTCAATTGTGTCGTCTTCGGTTTTTTTTTTTTTTTTTTTTTTTTTGTCTCAGCCGGTTTGACAGTAATATTATGCTAATATTAATTAAATTGTGCTCAATAGTTAAACGGAATATTAAATAGAATATTTAATAAAATAATAATGTTGCAACATTAAGCAGATAGATAACTGTTAATCAACTCGTGTCCATTGTCAGTTTAATGTTTTCCTGTAATACAAATAAGGACAACATGATTGTTGATTTTTCAATCAATATCGCGCCTTGCTACTTTATTTTAACGAAGGAATCATGACTTCTAAAACTCCACACTGCCAGTTGTTGAAAAAAGACGAATTCGAATTAACTTAAAACGCAGACGGAATTCATAAGTCAGAAAAGAATAACTCAGCGAAATATGTCGGGTGTTGCGCGCAAGACAGTTCATGAGCACCTGATCACACTCCTGTTTTGTAAAGGACTTCAAGGCTCTGTTCCTTTCGTTTTATATTTTAGTTTGTCTCAAATTTGTCTTGTCTCTTTGGAATTTGCACTTCTCATCTCTCACATGGGTATTCTAAATTCGACACGAGACATACCGCAATATACAAGCACTACACACAAAAAAGCGTAAGTAACAGGCTAGTAATCTTTTGAAAACAACGGCGCGAGCCTAGGTGCTCCGGATAGACTAGCAACTCTTTCCATCAGTTATACCCGTCTTGATACTTGGTGTAGTACAATGTAGAACTTAAATTACATGGTTATGCATTTGGTAATTGCTTCATGTCTCTTGTCTAACCCTAAGTCATTACTTTGGAGTTATATAAACCATCGGTATAAGTACACTGTAATTTCTTTAAACCTTTGACATTACTACATGTACATTGGATTATATAAACCATCGTTATATATAATTTCTGTAACCCTTAGACATTACTACATTGGATTATATAAACCATCGTTATATGTAATTTCTCTAACCCGAATACATTACTACATTGCACTTAAATAAACCATCTTTAACCCTTAGACATTACTACATTTGAGATAAATAAACCATCGGTATATGTAATTGCTCGAACCAGAAGACATTACTACGTTGAAGTTGAATAAGCCGTTGGTATATGTAATTTCTTTAACCCTTAGACATTACTACTTTTGAGATAAATAAACCATCGGTATATGTAATTGCTCTAACCAGAAGACATTACTGCATTGAAGTTGTATAAAATATCGGTATATGTAATGTCTCTAAACCGAATACATTACTACATTGGAGTTAAATAAGTCATTGATATATGTAAATCATCTAAAGCTAAGACATAACCGAGTGTTAAATGAGTAAGAGTTCATAGTACTTCTATGGTTTTGAAAAGTACGCCACAAAAACCAAGGAGATTACAAGTTAATGATCATTATCTGCCTGGAGGTTCTGACCCCATGAAACCTTCCCTTTACCCTGAAATGACTAATACCGGATTGGAAAATGGACAATGTGACGGAGGTCTCTAAACAGACAGGAACTGCTTACCATTCCGGACCGTTACTTTTGAGAGGACTTCGAGATAAGTCTTCCACTATGGAAGAACATCATGTAATTGCAAATTGTTAGAATGTTGTAAATTTATTTAGCCTAAGACAAAATCGAATGTGAAAGTTTGCAATTAAGCGTTTTTAAATCAATGAATCAAAGAGGACATGACCGAAACAAACATACTCGACTAGCCAATAACAACTATAGTCCTGAACTGGGAGAATGAATGCTAAATACGTCGCGGTATACCCAAGCCGCCCCTTTCTTTGTGGCTACAAGTGGAGATAAAGAAAAATTATATAACACGATAGTCTTTATTTGTTCTTTAAACAATTCATTCAATTAAAATATCTTTTTTCATTGTCTTCTGACCACCTTTAGCATCCTTAATTGAAAACGACATGGTTGGTAAGAATTTAATATTTTAAAGTCATTTTAATGTCATTGAAATTAAAAAGCACGTGGTTTCTTAGGATTTTGACCTTTGACCTTGACCCCATTTGGAAGTGCATATTTTGCTGAATATTGGTGCGATTCTAATTTCCTTCTATCTCGTACTGTTTTTGGATATTTGCGAAAAAACGTTCTTTATCGACAAAAAAAAAAGTTTTTAGGGTCAGGGTCCATAATGCTTGGTCCAAATATTATGGACCCATGTAACAAAAATAGATCTCTGTTAGATACACATTTTCTCCAATACATGTTATCAACGGTCTATTATAATCTTAATGAAAATTTCATAACTCAAAAACTGGTTGTTAAGGCTGGCTTGCTGCTAGGGAAAAATGTCATATCCAATATTTAAAAATGCCTTTTTCAAAAACTCATAGCCTTTAAAGCTTAAACTGTCTTATTTATAAGGTCCTTGGACGGTTGCTGGAGTCTTTAGCCTTTGACCTGGACCTCATTCTGTACGGCATATTAGATGAACATTTTTGCAATGCGAAGTTTCTTCAAATTCAACCCGTTTTTGAGATATTGTTATAAAACCTTCATTTTTATTCCAATAAAAAAAGACCTATAGATCTTCTTCCTGTAATTTTTGTTGATTGATTGCTGCTTAATCACCATCGGAAATTATTTTAGCCATATTCATGACGGGAACAAGTTAACGAACAATAAAACAATATGTAGACTGTAAATAGAAAACCGGTATGGGAGGGACTTTTGGATAGACACTGGAAAAATACGGGTTCGATAGGATTAGAACACGCTTAGAATGGATAGTGAATTTATACTTTCCATCAACCAGGGTGCCCCTTTTAGAGGACGAGTGTCTCCAGGTCTTTTTCTTTCTCCCGTCACAACCTTCGCGAACGGGGTGGTCGAGTATTTATACATTTGACAACATAACAATTACAACAATCTTACAACAATATTTCAGTCATATCGCAGCGGTTAGTTTTACTGGTGAAGGAAGCCGGTGTACCCGGAGAGATCACATGCGATGCGCCTATAACGCAACCCGTTTTTATATGGTACAAACTCTGTGGGAACTCACACCGTATAGGTGAAAGACTACAATGATCTCTACAGGTAAGTTTAAATCAACTACTTTTACCACTCGACAACCCAGGCCCCGACCTAATGCAATAAATGTAGATATATTGCTTTCTTAACATGTTATTAGAAATCTTTAATATTAATTAATGAGTGAAAACGAGGAAAAATGCTAATGTGACCTTGAAATTTAACCATTATATTCGTCAGTTCAGCGACGGCGGCCGGTAAAGAACAGACTTTGGTTTTTCCGCCTGCAGGTAGAACCTCTGCTAGGTTGAGCGAGTTGTATAAATACTCGACCACCCTGAGAGTAGCCGTGGTTAAGAAGTGCTCGGTTTCTCCTCAAGGAGCGTCCGTTGGTTGAGCGGAATCTATGAATTCTCAACCCGTCCCAGACGGTAACTTTACCGCCGTGCCTCGTGTCAGCACGTTAATGGTCCCTTTGCAGCAGCTCGTATTGAGTGGTCCGTCGGTGACTAATTGCTAAGGCTAAATTTCCCGCCACTATCCAAACAGTCCCAATTTGACGTCCAGTGGCAAATGTTTCATGCATATTCAGGACGAAAATAAGTTAAACAATAAATCATTATGTAAACTGTGAGCAAGGGACCGGTAAGGGAGGGACTTTTACACTGCCATTGGAAAAATTGCGGGTTGGATAGGTGCGGACAATTTAGCCTTGTAACTGGCCGCCTTCTGACCACTCAAAATGAGCTGTTACAAGGGGTCTTTAACGTGCTTAGGACGTGGAATTTCCTAAACTCGTCTCCTTCTTAACGGATTGTGAATTTATACATCCCCACAATCAGGGACGCTCCTTTTAAAGGACTAGAGAGTCCAAGACGGAGATACCTGCTGCCTATTCTTTCCCCGGTACAACCTACGAGAAGGGGAGTTCGAGTATTTATTCATTCCGCTCGAACTATAGGACGCGCCTTTAGCAGGGGTTCTAGCTGCAGGCGGAGAAACCAAACGACCTATTTCTATACCCCGGCCGCCCTCGTGGGTTGAAGGATCGAAAAAGGTTTTCTAAATACTTAAAAGATTATCAATTTTGATGGCTAGTATCGACGGGAAGAATTGATGTTTAACAAAGATTATTTTTTCCATTGATGTTCCTCCTGTGAGAGTAAACATCTCATTTTACTCTATTAAGCTATGTTTTTTCATTACTTTTTATTGGCAGTGGTTTTAATACAAACTGAGTATAGAATTGTCCTTACCTTATTAAAAATAATTAATCCCACAACCACAAAAAGATAATAACTTTGACTTTTAAAAAACTTGAAATCTTTTTATTAAATAAAGAAAAACGATGCGAAATAAAAGCTCCATAGTGAGAAGGGATATATCTAGGCTATTTTTTATAATATAGCATTCAATACCATCGTAGAGGAAGCTATTAAATTGGCTTTTTTCAACAGGAAGGAAGTTAAACAACAATATCTAATATTGTACAGAGGATCGCTAGAAACAGCAACGGTTTTTGAACTTGAACTTATTTTGATAACACAAAGTATTAAAAGCAGTATTTATTTAAGATATTCTCACTGATGGAATGCAGGTGGTTTTGCAATGTATCTCATAAGAACAGGAGTTCGAACCCGCTGAATTTAGGACAGTTGTATCACTTTTGTTACCTGTAAGCATATTGTTTACTGTAGAAAGTTTACTTATCATTAGAACACATGTTTATTGTAACTAGAAACAATTCATGATAATCATGATATTCAATTTAAGGTTTTTTACTGAACCTAGGAAGACCTTACTGCCTTTCTTCTGATTTTGTTCTTCCGACAACTTTTGAATTAATTTGCAAGGGACAGTTCAAGTCTATCTTGACATGTATCGGGCAGTATAGAGCTATTTAGATGTCACTAGTCGAAATTTAATTTTGTTACGGAGTTTTTTCCTCAATTTAATTTTGTTACGGAGTTTTTTTCCTCTTCAACGAAAATCTTGTTATCAGTTAAACTCCTACTGTGGTACATCTTAATACATGTAGGTGACATAAAAATTCACATTTATTCAAAATAAGTAAACTTGTCTCTTAACCTTTTGACGCTGAGTCTTTAGGTTGGTCGGTCTCATAAGCTACAGTAGACAGGAGCAGAGAATGACGATATGCGTTTGGTATATTAGGTCAAAATTATTGTACCAACGGTTATGGCGTAAAAAAACCGTTAACGGGGTCTGAAACGAAGATTTTTTGCAAATATCTCTAAAATGGTATGAGATAGAATCTTTGATTTGAAAAATGTTAAGCTTAATATGACCTACATATGGTTCATGTTACACCAGCTTTAGTTTTCAGTACCGTGTCTAGTGTTTTTATGTTTGTCTTTCGATTTATTTTGTTGTCCATGGTCTTGTCTGTCTTCCGACTCAGCGATTTCTGTCTGTCCCTTGGTATCTTCGAATTCCTTCTACAAGATGACATTTAGGTCAAAGGTAAAGATCCTTATCCTTAGCAAACAATATATTTTTATCATATCTCAAAAACTGTGATAGATAGCTGAAAAAGTATATTGAAGAAAATTTGCAACTCACAAATATTTTCATTTGTTATCTTAGTTAAAAAAAATCATTGGACGATAACGGTTACGATTGCAGGGTCAAAAATTTGTTTTTGGGGTCTAAAATTAAGGGGTTTGTTTTGCAAATGTCTCAAAAACGGTAGCAGAAGGAAAGAAAAATTGAATTGCAAAAATATTCAACTGAATATGTCCTAAAACATGAGGTCAAAGGTCAAAGCCCTTAGAAGCCATCCAAAAGTTGATTGATTGATTGATTGTTGGTTAACGTCCAGTAGCAAATATTTCATGCATATTCAGGACGGAAACAAGTTAGCAAACAATAAATCAGTATGTAGACTGTAACAAAGGGACCGGAAAGGGAGGCACTTTTAGACTGACACTGGAAAAATTGCGGGTTGGATAGGGGCTGAAAATTTAGCCTTGTTACTGGCCGCCTACGGACCGATAAGACAGGTTGAAAAATTCTTGGTTTTTCCAGACCATCTGAGATTGAGCAACTATAAAGTTTAACTGTTTGATGCAGTATTTCAGTATAAAATAGTGTACTATAGTTTTGATGCAGAGATTAAATTGTGCAAGTATATATTTTGTTTTTAAAATGTGCCTGAACATAGACTCTGACAACAGAAAATGGAAACAATGAGCGCATGCTCATTTTGCTAAAAGTCAGCTATTAAAACAAAAATAATCGTAATTTGTTGCCCTCCATATTAATTCAAATGTTGATGGCTCAAACTGCAACAGTTTATCACCATTGATTTCTGAAATTTTTATTGCATTCCCTTAACTCGGTCTGAATGTAGATCAACCTCAGTATCTCCACCATCCCGTTAGTTTGGACTGTTCATCTGTCCCTTGTATCTGAAGCCATTGAAGTTTGAATTGATTCTTAATCTCTCAGAAACAATTTGTACTTGTGATTTTTTCTTAACTTCTGATAAGAAAATTCTGTGAAAAGCACTATTATGAGTTACAAAGATTTACTATCAGATTAATAGATTTTTTTGTGGAAGTTCACTGATCTGAACCAAAAACATAACATTACTTTCATCTGCATGCAATTAAATTACTGATCTTTTTGTTTACTTAAATACATAGGAACCTTTATGAGAAATGCAAAAAGTGTTTAAATTATTGCAATTTTTACTCATGTCACAGCTTTTAATGAAATAACAACAAACGCTTATTGTTTCAAAAGACCATAGCTCAATATCTACGCAAAACTGGTCAGACAAGTCGCATACAGGTATCTAACAAAGAGAAATAATTGCCAATCATGTGACTCATGGCGGTATCTGCGGAATGCATTCTAACACTGATTCCACCTTTTCCACGATGACTTTGTCCATTTCTTTTATGATGATTTTTTCATTGGTTGCCACAATTTTTCCCCCCCCTTTACTATCCACATTGTTTGTTTGGTGCGTCTTGATGAAGGATAAATTGATGTCAGAACAATAAGGACAAAGCGCCAGCGGTTGTTTGACGGACACATCTTTATCTGACAAAAACCCGACAGGGCAATTCTCCGACTGACAACGTTTGAAAGGGTACGTGTGAAACAGTGCTTCTTTTCTCTTTCTGCACTCTCTGTGATTCTGTTTTGAAATTCCTGGACAGAACGAATACTTTGCTACTTTATCCAGAATGTCTTTGAAATGATCAAGATGAAGATTTTTATCTGTGCTCATGAGACTGAATTCTTCCACTGCTTTAAAAATTACTGCAAAGGTCACTTTTCCTTTGGAGGTCAATGTCAGTGTCAATGGTTCAATATTGTGACCCAAAATGCCAAAATGCTGCTTATTTGTGATGATCAATGCTTTTCTCTTCTGCTCTGCACGAACAACCTGAAAAATTAAGAAAAAAACAAACTCTATAACACAACCTACTTTCTAAGTAGGTCATACATTTTTTAGTTCTCACATTGTCATTTTGATATTTTAATGACCACATCCATGAATGTCTTTACATCAAGTTGCTATAAAAGTGTGTTTCTGGCAGTCTATCCAAACTTATTTGACCTGACATTTGTTTTACTGGACCAAACCAGTTTTAACTAGTCACTGAATGCAAGAAGTACTTTAAAACACAGAAATCATTTCTGAAATTTTGTTCCAATCCAAATAGGAAATTACTCTTAGTCTAACAAGATTCGGATAAGACTGTTTGTGGTTTGTTTATGTTCCTACATTAGTGCCAGACTATGTAAGAATCAAGTGATTTTTATCCATAAAAAGCCCAAAAATAATCTTAAGAATGTCAATTCATTTGCAAATTTGAAGTCTTTTTTGCTCTTTCAGCCTGTTCATTGGGGATATAATTTACAAGCAATGCACTGCAAAATTTTATGCAAGAGAGATAACTCTTAAAATTGTATTAAACCTTTGTAAATGCTTCAGGCCATATCTCCTTTGAACAGTTTGGCAAAAATTACTCTTTTTATCTGGAGTTTTTACCTTGAAATAATTTAAATTAATATTTGTAGCCTTTTCTTGGAATGTATCACTTTTCACAAAATTTGCATGATTCTAAGATGGACTGGTAATTAAGGGGGTACCATACACCTAAGGGAAATAACTCTGAAAGATCATTTAAATGTTTTAATCAAGTAATATTTTATATTACAATTAATGCATCTCAGTG
>JAULBM010051603.1:0-10511 GCA_032357055.1 Geukensia granosissima
TGGGTATGCTTGCTTAAAAATGAATTCCTTCCTATGTTAAGGTCAAGCGTTATCTAGTTTTCATATTTTTTATTAACATGGTTATATTTTTGTAAGACGTTCCTTCTTGGAAATGAATTTTCTTTCATGTTTTACAAATTGGTCGTCGTACCGGATGTTTTTCTCGTCTGATTATTCCCATAATACTGCTAGGTACAGAAATCACATTCGCGGGTTTCAAAAATCAATCGTTTTTACGATCCGCACTTTGGATATAGTGATTATTATCAGAGAAATATAATACAATGTTAGCCCCCTTTACTATCTCGATTTTAAAAAATACCATTACCAATGGCTAATAATGTAAGATTTCCATATAAACGATTGAAAACACTGTTTAGTGTCCAGATTTCGTAATTGATCCGCCAAATAAGATCAGTATGTCCCGTCACAACTTATTTATTCATGTATATCAAAGGATTCCCTTTGGAAACCAACTAGCGACACTGATACCGACCAGCATCTTTTTGGCGGGAAATCTCAACATCGACGTAAATATGTAAACAAACAAATGTAAACAGAACAGGTATGTGGGATATAAACATATAAACGCCGGTTAAAATCAAACAGAAACTGAACAACAGAGTCGACAACAACAACATTTTAGTAAATTTGTCCGAGGACAAATACAAATACAAATTCTCAGGGATGTATATTTAGATATGTATATATACATCCCTGAAATTCTTTATTGTCAATCGAGACGCCAAGTAAGATGTTATTAATACATACGGAAGAGCCGGTAAACGTGATTTAGATCTACATGTAATCTTCATAGTCAAGGAAGGCGAATGTAAATATTGATTGATTGTGTCATCATGTGTTTTTATCCAAATGCTTCTCTTGAAGTCTTCATAGGGACTAGTCAAGATAATCATGACATCATTTTGTCTTTCCTTGATCCCTCATTGACAGTAGGAAGGCGTAATAAAAAAAAACCAAATATAAATGTAGCCTTCCTAGACGCTGGGATTAAAAAAGTACAGGGATATGTAACTCAGGTCAATATTACATGATCCTCGCTGTTCACTGTTACCTGTACACTTCTGAATTTTTGAGCGATTTTTTTGTTGAAACATAATCAACTTGTGCCGAGGTTTAAGTGAAATGTAATAATAGAACCTTTATGAAATGGCATATGTTTGTAAAGAAAAATGTTTGAGGAATGCATTGGTATCATTTTTTTTTAGGAAATTCTAACTAAATCAATATTTTTTACGATTAAAGTGAGAAATATTTCGCTTTTTGTTTAAAATACGACAAGATTTAAAATTTTTGGTTTGTGAACTACGGAAAAGTTTGACATTTAGCTTTAAATATGTCCTATTTAAAACTTGTATATTCAGAAAAAAAGTGAATTCCAGCATGTGCATTAGTATATTATTTAGTAAACTTTGAATATTTTATTTTTCGTAATAAACATGTTAAAAGCAAGGAAAATATTTAAAGCTTAATGTCCAACATACCAAATATTTCAAATCTCATTGTATTTGAAACAAAAAGCCAAATATTACCCTACTAAAATCGTAAAAAATATTGATTATTAAAAAGTTAGAATTCTTAATAAGATTTGTACCAATGCATTCCTCAAACTTTTCTGTTTTAATATAAGCATATGCATTTCATAAATGTTCTATTGTTACATGTATATTTCTCTCCAACTTCGGCACAAATTTACAGTTTCAACAAAGGAATCACTAAAAAATCCAGTAGTGCACAGGTAACATGGAACGGCAAGGATCATGTAATATTGAGCTGAGTTACTATTCCCAGTTTGAATAAGTAAAAAGCTTAAGGAAAAAAATATCTGTTATATTCACATAAAATACAATGTAATGATTATTTTGGAACTTGAAAAAGGGGCATGCACTCTGGTTTATTGTTGGAGGCTGTAATTGGCCACTTTCCAATTCACTCAGAATTACCTCCCTTTATTCAAAACTAAGACTCTCAGCTCTTAGATCATATGGGAGTACCACTAATCCTTTTGTAAATTGCCCCAATAAACAACTTCACCTGTGCAACTGATAAAGAAAATAACTGCCTTAGGGTAATTTCACACTCTGTCACTAATTGGTATGATTTAATTAGATCAACAGGTAAAAATTTTGATAATTAATCAAAAGTCCCATAGACTAATGTTAACATAACCGTAGTTGTAAATCAGGGGAGATAATAATGACACAATTGGAAATGGGTCATACTGTAGAAGTTTAGTTTCGACTGTCATTTGGTGGATGGCTGTCTCGTGGACATTCATGCCACAATCACAATGTATTTTAAGCTGCAGCAAGTTTTTAATTCTCAATGGGGATTTCAAATTGTAAAATTAGCCATTTAGCCAATCTAAAGGACACAAAATATTGTACTTTTTGTAAAATTGAAGAGGAATCTATTGAACATTTGTTTTTTGATTGTGGAAAAACATTTCAATTTTGGGAAGTATTTGCAAACCATTTAAGACAATGTTTTCCCGATTTTACTTTGGAAAAGAAACATATTTTATTAGGGTCTAGAAACTTTTGTAGCTTTTTAAACTTGCTTGTACTGATTGCGAAAAAATATATCTACTCATGCAAGCTTAAGGAAAAACTGCCTAATATTGTTGAACTTGAGTTTAAAATTAAAAAATACTACTCTTTGGAGAAATATATTGCTTTAAAAAACAATAAATTATTTGTTTTTGAAAAATACTGGACCCCCTTACATCACATTTTCCCTTAACTTTGTAGTTGAAGATATTTTTCATTGAGTAAGTTCTTGTAGCAAGTCATCCAGTTCTCACTAATGTTAATTGAGTGTCAATCAAAGAGGCAAATAGAGAGGGAGAGAGATAGTGTGTGTGCATGTGTTTGATTTTATTCTATTGTGATTTTTTTTCTCTCTTTTGTGAATATTAAGAAAAAAATTATAGTCTGGGGTTTTCCTTTTGTTTGTAAACTTAATTACCACATAGTATATATTTAATTTGTAATCCCTGTGACACCATGGTCAGGTGGTGATGTAAGGGAATAGGTAAAATCCTGACTATGAAAAACAAATAAAATATAAAAAAAGTACCAATTGCCACATTATTTTCAGAAACATTCTATTCTAATACCACACTAATTTGCCTATATTTGGT
This sequence comes from Geukensia granosissima, assembly GCA_032357055.1. Taxonomy (NCBI): domain Eukaryota; kingdom Metazoa; phylum Mollusca; class Bivalvia; order Mytilida; family Mytilidae; genus Geukensia; species Geukensia granosissima. The sequence goes on from JAULBM010051603.1 coordinate 3,164, forward strand.
AATAATTGAAATATAACACGACCTTCTCAGATGGCGGATATACAATTTAAAAAAATAACCACCTGTGTAATACTTATATTTTTTGTGAAAAGGGCCGGTGTCGGGACTGAATAATGGGATCGAAAGACATTTTCAAATCTTATCCAATGGTTTAAAAGGAAAAGATTTAAGTGTTAAATACGATAAACGACGAGTGCCAAGTTATATTAATAACGTATATGATCCCTTGGTCAGGTAAGCCTAAAATTTAATCCTTGGAACTCTCCAGATCGTGTTAAAATATCCAAGCGTTATAAACATCTTGGCTTCGGTTAGGCGACAATAATAGTTTTTGATCATTTTGTTCAATAATAAGTGGTATAGCCTGAACCTTGATATCTTGGTATCATTAAAAAAGCATACGTTTGTAGAACAGAGTTATAAACTTAATTCAATGCACAACAACTCAAAATGAGTTACATTAAAGTCTGTTGGATATGTTTTTTTTTCGAAAATCAAGAAAATCAAGAACATCTTACACAACAGTGCCTGTCCGATATTCATTTTCATTTCAAACATTGATCTGTAGGAAAAATAAATGACTTATTGAGACGCCGATTCTGATAATCAGTATCTCATTAGTACTAATTATATCTGTTTGTTGTTTTAGTGAATATAAAATTACTAGCGTCGGCATTGAAGAATGTGATCAGTATACACTTTCATCAAATTTGTCAAAGTTGACCCAGTTGTTCTAGACAAGATATTGAAATAATTTTTAACGGATGCCAAGTGACGGGTATAGCGCATATGGTCCCTCGGTGATATGTCAACGTTAGAACTCACCCCATCATGTCAAACAGTTTACGTTTTAAACAATGCTTCTACAATTTCCCGATGTAAGTTTTTTTCGTATGATTTAGGATTAATATCTGTCTGTTAACTACTATGTAGGTATGAAAAATAGATCTCGATTAAAAATATTTGACTACTGGAAAAAAGTTTAAAGTTAAAAAGCTGCAATTAAAATACAATTTTTAATTTTCTGTGACAAAATAAGTTCCTAGCATTTGTAGAAAAATACACTTGGGTAAAGACCTTGTTAATTCATATATATTTATTTTGTTGATTGAATTTAAATTCGAATAAAATGAAGATGATTTTAATTTTGATCATATTTAAATTTTACAATAAAAATATAGACCCTTATGCATTTTGTCTATACGCAGAAGTAAACGAAGTCATGAGATATACAACAGCAGCTTGATTTTCGAATAGATTTATTGGTTTCAAGTGGGAATTTCTAAGACCAAGTTTTCATAATAACTGTTTCACTAAAATGTCATGACAGATTTATTTATATTCATATTGTTAAAAAAGTTGTGTTTTATTCGTGGTTTCTCCTGATTAAAGCATTTTACGGTTTCCTACAGTAAAAATATACTACACATTTTATGAATATTTATGAATATTTGTCCAGTTTGCGAAAGTCATCTCTGTAAAATGGCTGCACATGTTCTGATTCGATGTGTTTATACTCAAACAGTCCCTTTTATAATTTCATATATATATATATATTATTGTAAATCTATATATTGACAATGATATATAAAATACTTTATTTAACGCTCTACCTGTATAAATATTTTAAAAACGATATAATAAATAACTTTCGGGTATAATTAAATAGAAGCAGTAATACATTTTCATTTAAAATATATTTAAAAAACAACATAGTCATTGTTTAAATGATAGACATAGAAAATATGAAGTGTGCAAGTATGTACGGGAAGTCTCTAAAAAAGTTTCATGTTTCAGTAACTGCTAAAATCTTTGGTTTTTCCGAAAAACTAAATTCTTTGGTGGGGTCAATGTTGTTCATTTGTTTTTTTAGTTTTTAGTGTTGTGTTTTTGTCGTTTTGGTCTTGTCGTCGTTGTTCTCCGGAGTTTGTCAGTACTTTTACATTTTCCCTTTTCCTCGAATATCCCCTTGGTATTTTTTGACGCATTTTGTAACCCTTATTTCTTTCTTGTCCTTGTATTTTCTGATTATTTTTCTTTTTTTTTCTTTCTTATTTTTAAAAAAAAAGGTATTATGTTATGTTTTTGTGTCATTGTTGTAGTAACTTATAAAATGATAACATAAAAGGTTATTAATGATCATAATAAAAGAAAATTTGCAAATATGATGTATATATATGATGTATATTAAATACAAAATTACCAATGTTAAGTATATATAATTTTTTTCAGATGTTGAAGCTGGTAAGTATATATGTGTAAACTGACATTCAAATAATTTAATGAATGAATGTTTCTCAACGTCCAGTGGCAAGATTTTCCAGATATTCAGGACGAGAACATATTTATGATGATATTGATGAACCCTGCTTTGTAAAGACCGACAAGCTGAGCCGGATTTTAAACGTGCTAGCTTAAGAAAGCAACAGTCCACAGGAAGACATGCCACTTTACCCAGACACATTATTCTGAATCTGGGCTTACCAGTCTTTGCTCTTACTCCTCAATGATGCGCACGTAGCAGAGAAGCAGCAAATACCAATTTTTAAAGTCTTTGGTTTGACCCGACCGTAAATCGGACGCACGAACTTCCGCAATCGAGGCGAGCACGCTTACCATTACACCACCGAGGCAGTGATTTGCAAATAAAAGCAATGGAATAAATGTATGGTGTGTGTTTGTGTGCGGGTGTGGTGTTATGCGTCTTTATATCTTGCTGTTGGTTTTTTTTTGTATTTGTCAATTTGTCTTCTCTTTATATTTTATATTTCTGTTTTTTGCGCAATGCATTCATTGACATTGTCCAGTTTCCTTACGCGTTTGTGTTTTGTTTGGTAACATTTTTTGCCACGTGCCATCATGTTGGTTTTTTAATTTTTTTGTTGCATATATTTATTAAACTCAGTTGAAAAATTATTAAATCAAAGGTATAACTTCATAACGTCTGTATGACTAGTCGATGACTTTGAAGAAAAAAAGACACTTAGAAGAAATATGGATTCATTTTCGGCACTTGTCTGATGTGTTTTTTTATGTCGATTGTTGGTGTCAATTTATTTGTCATATTGACTTTGTGGTTGACTGTCTCGTTATCATACAACATCTCATATTTCTATAAAATATGTCTCAAAATAAAAGCTACTTTTTCATAATTTTTTTTCTATTTTTTTTCACCAACTTTTTTTCTCAGAGAAGCTATAAGACCAATAAAAACAGCCATTCCATTACCATATATTGTATCTATAACGTCGTTTTGTTGTGCATTGAAAATAATACTTGTTCATCAAGAGTGTGTGCTATTTATAAAAAGATCATTAAAATGATGAACATTTTCCAGATTGTGAAGTAGGTAAGTATCTTATTTATACCCTTCATTAAAAACACCAAAAATCATCGAATGCACAAGGAAGGAAAATCTAAAAGTTTATTTAATCTTTACAGTTACGTTTATAACTAACCAGTATATTTGTATATTTTATCATTTTATTCGAAAAAAATCAATGTAATGCTCCTCCATTAGATTATATAGTCATAACGAAGACGACGTTCAATTCCTATATAGTACTCATTTGTCATATATTAACACGTGCTGTGAGTTGAAAATGATATCATCCATAAAAACGGAAACAAATTGTACCGATAAACTTGTCGAGTTTAAGTTAATAAAAATAAAGAATGGTAAAAAATTCTCATAACGCAAAACAGAATCATATGTGATAAGATTTCTCACATTTAAACCAATTCTCAATTATGAAACTTATGACACAAAATCTGATCAGAATATTTTTACTACAAATACATATATCTTTTTCCTAAATTTATATTTATTCATCTAAAATCCAGACACGTTACAAAAATATTCAAAACAAAGAAGTTTTTCACTCTCAGACAGTTCCCTACCATCAAGAATGTGACATCTGCATTTTTATTCACTATATAATAGATTCTATTTGTTAAGGGGACTGCATGGGATGTTGGAAAGACATAGGTCCTGTGTAGAATACTCATGTGAAAGATCAAAAGTGCTCAGTCCAAAGAGACAAGACCATATGAAACAACTTAAAATATAAAATGAAAATTAAATGTACAAAGGTTTTGGAATCCACAAACTGCTTTACAAAACAGGAGTTGGTCAGATGCTCATGAAGGGTAAGCTTCCTCTGTCTTGCGCGCAACACCCGTCGTGGAATCCTAAAACTCTAATTCGCGATAACGTCAATCCGAGAAGAGATCAGCTCATTTTGTATTACCGACAACAGGTCCATAACTGGTTGAGATACACTGATACCGTATGGTCCCACCAACTTCGTGATGGCAACCATAAAATTCAGAAGGGACGACTTAAACCTTGATTGGATGAAGTAATTTATGCGATAACAGCAATGGTCTTTTTAGTTTACATCTTTTCAATTCGTGTGTTTGTAAATCCATACTAAGTACATGTATATAGCTGTTAATCATTCAGAATTTTTTTTCAGTAATTGTTCCACGTAAGTATTGATGGCGACTTACAATAAATATTATATTAAGTTTCATTTTTGACAACTGTTAAATTTTTAAGCGAAATAAAAAAGGATGTATTCAGTGGAATATCATAATTCTCAGTCATAACTATTCAGATTTGCGATTTGCATAAGTCAGACACAATATTCAACACCTAAACTAAAAAAAATATCATGTCGTTAAAACCAAATATGTACGTCATGACTAAAGGTGTAAAAATATGTAATAAGGAAAGTACCAGTCAGGAAAACGATTGACTCATAGAAGAATAATTTTTACAACAACAAAAAAGGGAGAAGTATAGCGCGGTAAACCGTCCCAAAAACGGCACATTCCAATTGGTGATTTGCGATTTGCAAAAGTCAGAAACAATATTCAACACCTAAGCTAAAAGAATATCATGTCGTTAAAACCAAATATTTAGTCATGACTAAAGGTGTAAAAAGATGTAATAAGGAAAGTAACAGTCAGGAAAACGATTGACTCATAGAAGTATAATTTTTACAACAACAAAAAAAGGGAGAAGTATTACACGGTAAACCGTCCCAAAAACGGCACATTAAATTGAACACCTAAGCTATCATGTCGTTAAAACCAAATATTTAGTTTTGACTAAAGGTGTAAAAAGATGTAATAAGGAAAGTACCAGTCAGGAAAACGATCGACTCACAGAAGTATTATTTTTACAACAACAAAAAGGAAAAGTATAACACGGTAAATCGTCTCAAAAACGGCACATTCCAATTGGTGATCATAATTGGTCAGGGTAGACAAAAGTGAAGAAAAAAGGAAAGCTTTGAATATTTATTAAAATATGATAAAATCAGCTATAACTTTTTAGACATCTATCAGACAGTAACCTAAAAGTAATTATACAAACATTTGGTAACCAATCACTTTTTAATCATTACAAATGTTTTAAACAAGAATACATCTGCAAATGTAGAATTTAGATTCAACAAGGGATATCACATCCTGCGTTTTATGAAAAATTACATTTAAAGCTTAAAATTTAAAAATATTTTTGATTTTTACTTTTCCTTGATATCAATCATTCCAAGGCATTGCATCCATCATGTCTGTTTATTGACGACACAGTATAAAATTGTCGGACATTCTGAGCTTGCTTTCAGTAACTGCGAGCTTTCATAACAGAGGTATGTTTTGGCATGTATTTTTGTTTGGTATATGAATTGTAATTCAATTACTCTCTGGAAGGATTTGATGAATTTCTGTTTGGTTTTATAGTTCGTCTGTTACTGCCTATGTTGAATTGATTTTTTGTTTTACATCTCGTTGGTGTAGGATTTGGATCCCATTAAACTAGTTCAACCCCACCACATGTCTCATGTGTCTATCCCAAGTTAAGAATTGTGGTCATAGTTTTATCTTTGTGTTATATGTTTTATCACATGTACATTTTTGATTATATTCAGAAAGGAGCAGTATTTTTTTGCGTGTAGAGGTTTTTTTATTTGGGGCGATATAGAGCTTTCACAAGGAATGGTATTCCAACCTTGTCGAAGGCATTTTGGAGACCTCTAGATTTATAAATTCCCTCTGTTTTTCTTGAGATTGAAGTGCTGCAGACTCTCTGACATTTACCCAATATCTTTTCAGTTTCATATTAAACATTGTATGACCGATGCAACACATCAAGACCAAAGCGATATTTAAAATTGATACTAATAAAATTGTGTTATTCAGAAAAAGAAAATACAATTGTTAAAAGTAACTGGAAATATTTTTTTAGCTTTAGGCTGCAATGTGCCCCGACTTTGCCATGCTGACCAAGACAAAGGTCAGATACAGTGTGACGGATGTGAACCGTCGGAAGGCAAAGATGATGGTTTATGCTGTGTGGAGTGTACAAACGAAATGAAGAACAACTGGAAACATAAAAAATACAATGATGAAAACGGGAAGCAAGGAACATAGAGCTAAGACATTAAAGTCGCTACACATGTAATAATAAAATTATTAAAATGAAATTTATGAGTTTACTAACTAATCAGATCAATATACATAGTGAATGATCATCAGTGTCTTAACACATCTTGAGGCGTCTTGAGATATACTAAAAGGATGTCTTAAGTCATAGGTTATGTGTCTCAAGACAAATGTCTTCGAGGGAGAATTTTAGGAAACGTGATGTTCGAAGACGTCTTGAATATATTTTTTGTGATCTTTAAGATGTCTAAACACAATATGATATATATATGCACTGAAACGCATAGAACATGTCTTGAAGACACGAATATCTTGATGACATGTCTTAAGACATTATATCTATAAGACGCGTCTTGATGATGTAAAGACGTGTCAAAATGTCTCAAGACACTGATGGACCTTCACTATGTATGGATATCTCCACACATTGATGATCATTTACTATGCATGGCTATCCTTTGTTTTAAATTGTTTTTGTCTCATTTTTTAAACAGACTTTGTATGACCTTATTTGTGAACTTAAAGCATTGAAATATTTAATGCATAATCAGGAAGTGGGCATATTAACGATTATAACTCTTTATGTAAGGGGTTTTCTCACTTTGATTGACAATGAAGTAAACATTCTGAGTAATAATAACAATAATATTTTGTAATCTGTGTAAAATACCAGAATATGTCCCAAGGTTAGCAGGCATAATGCACTCACCTCCGGGTCGTGCATTATGACTGCAAATCTTGGGAAATATTTGGCATATTACGCAGAATACTTATAGATTATTTTACAGTGTTATATACAATGCGGAAAAATATTGTGCTCGTCCGTATTGTATTGAAAGTCGTATTGGACTAGACGCATTTGGCGTCGAGTTCAATACGACTTTCAATACAATAC
>JAULBM010051614.1:0-10511 GCA_032357055.1 Geukensia granosissima
GTAAAATGTGACAACATCAGAAAGGTAAACACAGAATCGTCGAAGTCACGTGAGACGGAGATAGCTGGATATGTCTCCAAAGTTGAACTTTTGACTCCGAAAATGTCAATATTCCATATTTATGACCAAGTGTATATAAAGCTTATGAAAGTTACCGTATTTATTTTAATAATTAATTGTGGGGTTTATGATTTTATTGCTTTTTTATTGCTTTTATTATTTTATTATGGTTTATTGTGTTATGAAATATGTTTGACTTGATTATAAAATCGACACCTCAGTTTAGGTAAAAACGTCTTGATATGTGCAGGTATAATTAAGGGATTCAATTGTTCCGTTTTTTTTTTTTTTTTTTTTTTTTTTTTCTCTCGTTTTATCTTTTGGTTTGTCTCAAATTGGTCTTGTCTCTTTGGACTATGCGTTCTTTGGTCTCTCACATGATTAATTTACACTGGACTTGTGACAACAAAAACTGTAATAATATTTTCGCCTTCGCATATTCTCGTAAAATATCATGCAACTGGCTTATTATTATTAAAATCAATTTGCACAATAATTGATGTCTGTCATTCATCTAAAATATATTTAAAAATTCCTTTGCGTTGTTGAGCATGTTTGTTCCGATTTTATCGTTTTTCATGAGAAAGTTAATTGCACGTTCTTTTTTCTACAATATCCTGGATGACAATGGGACAAATTGGAGATGTGTTCCTTTTGTCCATTATATAAACATTAATAACTAGACGGTAAGCTGTGTGCAGTTTTTAACCAATTAAAATTTTTTTACCTTATTATCAAACTGATTATTTGCTGTCCCAGTTTTTAGGATAATTTCTAGAGGTTGGACAGTGAAATATTAAAATTGTGATAATGTAAAGCCTACGATTTGGAGATTCATCATCTGATAACTGTATTGAAACCCAAACTGACGGATGTCACCGATTTGGGTTATAATTCTAGAAAAAAAGTGTGAGGTGTAGGGTTTTTTGGGGGGAACAGATTTACTATGATAAAAAAAGGTTTAATCTGAAAATCATAATTATTGATGATATGAAATTTAAAATTTACAATTTAAAACAACATAACGGTGTATATAAATAAATACATGTAAGTAGGTACAGCTGAAGATGTTAGACTTCACTTACAACTGTCATTAAACATGCAAAATGTCCAATATAAAAACCTCTAGATTTGTAAATTACTCTGATTATCAGTCTAACTGATATTTACCCCATTTTTTTTTCATTTTCACATGAAAGGTCTTAGACAAGTCACCAAACGAGGTTGAAAAGGATATTTCTGATTGAATGTGAGTTCTCAATATACTTGATATAAACCAATTGTCAAACAACAGTCTACAACTGTGAAATACATAAACTTCAAACACGGGGGCATTTCACTGCTTCCACTCAGAGAAACAAACAATAAATTTTAAAAAGATAAACAGGATTGGTCCGAAATACCTTATATAAAAATGCGAGATGTAGAAAGTGGAAATAAAATAAAAATTTAAACATGGATTTTTTCGACATTGCAACTGAACCCTTCTTATTAAAAGCATTTACTCTGAATCATACAAATATGTATAAATCTAATATTGTTTTGCATTTATGAACAAACAGTGTTTAATCTATATGGCAACCAAACCAAAAATAGTTTTAAGCTTCATGCAATTTACTTTCTCTAATTACTATGTTCACATTTAAATAATAAAACTTTTCATTATATTGATTATTATATATTTTTACTATATTGATTGTTATATACTATTACAGAACAAGCCAAAGTTAAATTTATATTGAGTGAGATTCCATTTGGGATCTAACTCCCAAGTATGATCTTGCATATGATACTTCACAGATTGTATATAGTTTTGTTGTTACTTGATTTAGTCTGTCTTTCTTTGTATTTTGTGTGTAAAAATTCTCTTGTGGTCACCGTCGTTGTACATTGTTGTTTGCAAAAAACTTATCTCTACTCATTTATAGAAAGGGTTTGATAATGGATAATGATATTGTTGAACATAGAGTAACGATAGGATTATTTTATATCAGATTAGGGCACGGAATAATGAAAACTTATTTTTCATCGCTTACTTGTTTAAATTCTATCCTCATATTTTTTTCTTTATTTTTTTCGTGGAATATCACATATTCCCTGTATATTTAACAAGTACATTTTAATTGCTTCTCTCAAAACATTTCCTTTACACTATTACTTATTTCATTGATACTATTGGACAATGATATAGCTGAAAATCCTGGACCAGAAACCCAGAATGCGGACATTAGCATTTTTACTGGAATGCTAGGAGTGTTAGACACAAGATTGAATATTTACAAACAATTTGTCATGATTCTTCCATATTGTGTAAAACAGAAAGTCACTTAGACGAGAGTGTTCTCATATATGATATAAAATACCAGGTTATCACGCGCCTTTCAGGAATGACAAAACTGCTTTGGTGGTGGGGTATTAGTCTGTATTGCAGAAAATTTACATGCTGTTCGAAAGCATGACCTAGAGTTTGAAGGTGGTGAGTTAATGTGACTTGAACTTTAATTGTTTTCCGAGGTACAAAATTCTAGTTTGCGTGGTTTATCGTTCTCCCAGTGCTGTTAATCCTTTCTGAGAAAACTTTTACATTTCAATAGAAAGGGCTTTTAATTCCTACTCAAGTATCGTAATAACCGGTGATTTGAACGAAGACCTACTTAGAGAAACGAACAATAGATTACATTAAATTTACAACTTTGATTTAAAGGACTGCATTTCAGAGCCTATCAGATTTGGTTCATTACTTGTGTCGGATGAAATTAAGGCCACTCCAAATTAATTCCTAGTTCTTCGGACAAATTTACTGAAAAAGGGGTAGCGAGCGAGCGAATTTTTTTTATTTTGTTTTTTTTTCTCTCAAACTCAATTTTGTGACGCGAAGGCTTTAAATTGGTGAGGGGAAGGCATTTTTATTTTTTATTTTAGTAAAAGTATGATATTTATAGGCGAGCGGTCAAAATTTTCTCAATGAAATTGCACAATTTCACTAAAAGGAAGGAGCGAGCGATAACATTTTATTTTTTTAAATCTTAATTTGTTGGAAAATGAAGCGAGAAATCTTGAAGAATATGAAAAAGATCAAAAAACTTTTATTTCTCAATCTTCAAATTTAGAAGCGAGCGAATCCGAAGAACTAGGAATTAATTTGGAGTGGCCTTATCAATTTCTTCTCGTATTTAAAAAAATAATTTGAATTTACATATCTTGAAAGCCCGGCAAATATAAAGAGCACATTCCAACGTTTTATAGTTTATTTTTTTCGGCATAAAATTAGTTCTGAAACTCATCGAAATTTCCCATTATAATTTCAGGTTTTCGTCATGGGAATCTTCAGAGGGAAACGACAGGCGGGGTTGCGTTTAACATTAAACAGGAGGAAACGATATTTTTCAAGGAAAAGTATTTCTCCAACTTCTTCGCCAACTCATAAAAGACTAAAATCATCATCAAAACCACCTTTAAAGACACCCGTTCTCTTTAAGCAAGTACTTTCATTTTCAAAATATCTCTCAACTGGCAATAATCAAACGCCAATTACAAAATGTAAGAAAAAGCGTAAATTAGAGTTCGATGGGGTTGACAGTGATCAGATTTGTGACCAAACAATAGAGGCTAATGAATGTAAAATTGAAGAAAATAGTGATACAAGCCTGCTAGCGACAAATAACCAATGTATGGACAGTGACGATTACAGTGATTTGTTGCCTTTGTTACAGACGGCATTAGAAAAACTTTCAAATGTGAATAAAAAAGAAAGTTTGGTAAAATTGATTCAGTCGATTGTAGATGACAGATTGCCTCTAAATAATATTTCATTCGATCTATTCCTTGACGTCGTAAATTGGTTTTCCGTAGATGATACACGAGCAATGCGTTATTCGCAATCTACTTTGAAGTTCTTCTGGTTGGGAAGAAAACTATTTGGTGGCAAATTTGTGCGGTTTATGTCAGGTCTTCGAAATGAATCAGACTTATTGAACGGTTCATCTACAATATCACCACTTAATTCAAAGATTAATTTTGCTTGCCCAACAGAAGATATATTACGAGAAATAAACCCCCTGGGACATGATTTTCCGTCTGAATTTGAAAAAGTGATAGATCGACACCCGATAAATCGTTTATCATAATGTTTGACGGAAAAAAGGTAAAAAAGGAGGTGATGTTGATCTTTTAGGCTTCGAGAATGGGGCCTCACTCAATGATCGACAAAAAGAGCATGCAAAGGAAATGGATAAAATTACAAATCTGATTTGTGTATTCAAAGAGGTTGCAAGATATTGCCGTGCTGTAGATAAAACGCCTGATATTTATAGGACAAGAATACTGGAACAACTAAAAGAGAATTTTACAATGATATCTTTAAATATAAAACAACTTAGGTTGTATAGACAGAAAAAAAATGCAGCGCTGACAAAACTAAAACATCAAGCAGAAAAGGGCAAACCTGAATCATTTACTTATGCCATTGACTTCTGTAAAACAGCAATATATCAAACAGAAAACTGCATAGAAAGACTCTTAGAAGTCGTAATGATGATCTGCAGAGTAGGAGCAAGTATTAACAAAGTTGGACATCTGTTCTATAAACAGAATCCTGTTGTTTTAGAGAAACAACAAAATGTTCGTTTATTAAAAAGTCCAGACGAAATGAAATCTAAAATAGGAGTATTAGAGTTAGCCCCAGAACTTACGAAACATAGATCACCCGAATGGTACGAGGCCAGGAAAAATGGTTAAAGTCATTGGTAGCACTATTTATACAACAATAGGTTGTGACACCTTTAAAAATCAGAAGTTGCATTTTGAAAGAGTGATCAGCAAAGTCGATCCAGTGGAACCAACAGAACAGCAAAAAATGCAATAGAACATGGCACTAAGTCAGAAGTTCACCAGATTGATACATTACCCAGCATCATTTTACCGTTTTTATATCCAAACTGTTCATATAGAGAGGAAGGTTATTATTTAAAAGACAAAGTATTAATATCACCAGATGGAAGTATAGTGTCCAATACTAATGAGTTTGCTTTTGAAGGGAAGGCTCCAATAGGAAATGACTTTGTAACACCTGTTCATTACAGTGTTCCGGACAGATACATCACTCAAACAATATTTGAACAAAAAGCACTAAATGCCAAACAAGGGACCATGTATTTGTGCTGGTCTGAGAAAAGCACTACGGTTCACATTATTCCCGTTAACGAGTCGCTTTGTATTGCCGTTCAAATTCGAATTGATGAACTTTACCATGACGTTTTACCTAAACGACCTACCTCAATATCCAAAGAAAGTATAGAAATCAAGCAAGCTATCAAAGACTTTGCCAGTAAATGCGAATTTGCTGGAGAATTCCCATCAGTTAAGGGTGTAATATCAAATAATGACCAACTAAGTTCTATGGAGGTTTCACAACTAACATATGAACATGCTATTAGAAAGTTTATTGAAGCCAAACAAATACTGGAGGACGCATATCAACTACAACGACAGTATGCATCCCAAGTTGTGGTGTTTCTATTGGCAGATTTGGACAGGTTGTGGAAGCCAGAAGAACCACATGCTGTTCCTATAATGTTTTTCTTTCGAGGATATAGCTTGTCAATGGACATTTTTCGAAAAATTCACGAACAATGCAAAAGAGCATGTTTACAGAAAGGGCTTGACGTAATCGTTTCGTCATCGGACGGAGAATTTCTCCCCTTGATGGTTCGAGGAAAAAATGGAAGACCTTTAACATTACATCAGCTTAACAAGTCTGTATGGTCTGAAGTTTGTAAACTTCAGAAATCTGAGATCATTGTGATAGCAAAGGAAATGAACAAGCACTACATGTATTTGAAAGTTTGAGGTGTTATATCCGTTGTTTCTGCTGATATAGAAGGCAAGAAAATGAAAACTCCAAAGTATGATTGGAATAAAAAGTCTACAAAGATAACTGACGCTGGCATTGAAGAATCTACTTTAGAAGAGGAAGCATACACTCAAACTGAATCAGAACCTGTTGTAGACCATTTGTTACCAACACAAAATGAAAATTACCAACCGTTAGAAAATGAAAACGAGGAATTCCGAGAGACAAACTATGAAATTGATTTAGGTGGCATATCTCATTTTAATGTGAACGAGGACACCTATCATAGGGACCAAATTGCAGAAAACGGTGTAACTGAACCCAGAGAAACTACTAATATGCAATCTAGAAATGACGAGAACTCAGAGAACGATATCCATGCAACTGAACCGTTGCATTATTCACTGACTCAAAATGACATCGGAGACATACATTGTTTACTTTGTAAGCTTAACAACAAAAAGTGGATAAGTAGATCTAAAGAAGATATCCAAACTCTTTTGGCAGCTACGGATGAAATGAAAAAACTTCTCAAAGCTGAAATACTGGAGATTACAAAATTCTTGAACATAAAAATTTTGGCTGAAGGAAAAATATTGGATACATCATCCAAACTGACGAAAATAGACTTAGTAAATCAATTGTCGAAATGTATTGGTAACGGGTTGGTGTTAGCTAAAACAAAACGAAAATGCCGTCGAAAGCCTCCAAAGTCATTATAGGAAATAGCGAGTGCAGCATTGATGAAAAGTAGCTATCCAAAGCAAGCCTTAAACATTGCTTATGCATCATGTATTTGGCCCGAACGTGTTAAGGTTTGGCGGAACAGTTCTAGAGTGTCCGAGATGGTGAAAGTTGATAGTATTACAGAAACGTACTTTCAACCCTATTATGTCCCAGAATATGACGAAGAAAGGCAAGATTTTGAAGTGTTTATTTACGATAAGACACATCTTGCGACTAATTTGCGAAAATGTGTTTGTCTGGATAAAGTTGAAGGAATAAGTATTAAGGCTTGGGAAGCTGTGGCTTCGCGCTCTCCTGATATTTTGAATCGAAGTCTAATAGAGGTATCCTCTGATGGGAAAATTTTAGACCAAATGAAAGAACAGCTTGCTAAAACAATTTTTAGTAGATCCGTTGAAACTGAAATGGAGAAGTTGGGTTTCCACAAAGAAGCAGTATTTTGTGATGTTGTTAGAGAAGCTTTATTTGTTGCGGATGACACGCCTGGAATTTCAGCGAAAGCAAGATGTCAGAAACGTTTAAATCTTATGAATTGGTTAGCTGATGGAGTCGACTTTGGTAAATTTCCACCCTACGGAATTCGAATAAAAGGACTTTCTCATATCCTGTACGAAGGTTTACGCAGTAGTATGGAGGGCAAACTTTACTTGTATGCTCTGACAAAAAGTGGAACATACTGCGCTAGAGCTCCCAGTACACTCTGCAGTGAATCATTTTTCAGTTCTATGCAAGACATGGATCCTTGGGGCCAGGGAATATTAACAACAAAAGGCGTCAAAAAACATATCTCAGACTTTACTACAGTTACCGCAATGAAAATGGAAGAAGAAAGGTAAGTGAAAGCACATATATAGTAATATTTAAATGCATTCACCTAGCTTAATTGGCAATGCATAAGAAAATTTCCTGTTTTCCAGGTTAAAAAACTTTTACTTAGCCTAGTATCACACTAGGTAAACAGTGTACTCATTAAGATGTGTCTTCATGTTCTTTGTATTGGTGTTCTCTGTGAAATATTTGTTCATGTTAACTTAATTACAGGTAAAAAGTTAACATGAAGACACATTTCACAGGGTACACACATACAAAGAACATGAAGACACATCTTATCGAGTACACCGTTTACCTATTGTGAGTATTGTGGACATAATTTCGCTAAGAAAATGTGTTACGATATTTTGACTTTTCAGAGGATCAACCTTTCTGTTATCATGGTTATTTTTACTGGAAAGTATAATCAGTCAAAACAAATATAATACAAGTAAATGGACAAGGTAAAAGGCTTGACTATGTAGACGTCAAATCGATTTACCTTTTATACAACGTCACAATTTAACGATCATATTAAAACGTATTAAAAACGGCGTTTTTCTTAATATTTACAGGTTTATATACGCATAAAGATCGTAATTATTTATGGAAGTCATGTGTTGTCTAGGTTTTCATAAAATCCTCGCTACCGCTCAGGATTAAAAAATAAAACTCCAGTTGGTGTAAAACTCATTACACATTACTCTCATAATTTTTGTCAAACACTCTTACCTAACAAACTATACTAATAATCCATGTACACTTATATCACGTGTATTGCTTCTTTATCCAGGAACATTTTTATCAAAACTAAAAGAGACGCTGCGTATCCAGCACCAAGGATGTGCAAAACAAGATCAGACCAAGATTTGCCATCACAGCCCTGTAGATGTAGAGAGTTAAAGAGAATTGAATGCATAATTCCAAGGTATGATATAAATGAAGGTATTAAAATATCAATACTAAATCTGGCGGCAAAAAAATTATCAGTTTAGCTTTCAGTTTAGTAAATCTAATCAGCATGCAGTTTATGACCAGAAATGTTAAGGCCATTTTGAAATTCACTGTATTAGTTGTTGAGGTTTTTAATATAGACCTTCATTTTTCACTGAGGTGGCTTACTTTTCTAACGATTTAACTAAAATAAAACAGAGATTTATTTGTGTCACTCATGCAAGTCCAACTCAACTCTATCTGTTTAAAACCACACAAGTACACACCACATCCCTATAAATATGATATCTTGAAAATTCTTGCAGTAAATATACTTGGTGACATGTTTTCTTTCTTTTACAGAGATCATTTCTTCGACACGGAGAACAGAGCAAGGGTGTCAAAGCCTAAAAAAATGTATATTCCAAATCGACTGAATCTACACGCCAGAGGAGAACAACCTATCAGGCAACAATATGGATATAAAATTGACGAATCAAAACTTTTGCCATCTCAAAGAGTCGGATTGAATTTCAAATAACTGTTTCGAGTGTAACAAAAAAATACAAATACCAAAACCTGAAGTGTTATTATTAAGACCGTCAGTGGTTACTTTGTCAGAAAATGTCAGAGCTATAAATGTATATTTGATATGCATCATTTAGTTATCTTCTTAATTCAACATATCATGCTAAAGAAGAAACTGCTGTCTTGAAATTTCTTCTCTTATCCGGTCATATAAATCAAAGTCAAATACAGACCCAAGCATACATCGGAACATACATGAAAAAACACTTGAAAATCTCCTTGTTTGAAACCATTAAACATGCTGT
This sequence comes from Geukensia granosissima, assembly GCA_032357055.1. Classification (NCBI taxonomy): domain Eukaryota; kingdom Metazoa; phylum Mollusca; class Bivalvia; order Mytilida; family Mytilidae; genus Geukensia; species Geukensia granosissima. Next base: position 9,235 of record JAULBM010051614.1, read on the forward strand.
TATACTGCATTTGAATCAAAATAAAAAGGAAATATGGCATGGTTGTTATTGAGAAAAACATCCAATAAATAGGAAAATATCAAATCGTGATGGTTCATAGGTTTAGGATCTTAGACTTAAGTTGACATCACTGCGGGAATTTCCTGAATGTCTTTTGGAAATGTTCATCAACTTTTGGTTGCTTCTGCTTAAACAAAACAATGAAGAAAAATAACAAGAGTATCTCTCTTTAATAAAAAAAAACAATGCAAAACAAGATCAACAATTCTGCCAGAAAATATAAATGGCAAAAAAAAATAATCACATAAAATTATAAAGAACGTATAAAAAGAGCGAAATACTGTGTAAAAACATTAATGTATGCTTCATGAATGTCCTCTTACTTAGAATGTACCCTGTCAATGTGTTTCTTCAGTGAGGACCTATATTTGAACTCGGTGCCACAAAGTTCACAGACATGGACCTTTTTCAAATGCTGTGCATCTTGGTGAACCATCAAAGCTCGTTTTGATGTAAATACTGAATCACACACCGTGCATTCATACTTCAAACTTGAGTCTTTGCATCTCTTACTATGTTCCATTAATGTATGTTTATAGGCAAACATTTTTCCGCAAACGGCGCATTGTACTTTCATGTCGTCATTATGTGTTGCGGCGACGTGTCCCTTCATTGCATATGTAGTGGCAAATGTTTTTGGGCACTGCTCACAACAGATTTGTTTTAATCCAATATGGACGACATTTTCATGCCTTTTTCTTGACCATATACTCGAAAAGCTTTTGCTGCAAAACGAGCATGTAATCTGGGTCATCAATGGAGTGTTGTTGTTTTCATCTGCATTGTGTTTGGTTTTGATGTGAAAAGTCAGCTTCCCTTTTTGTGAGAAACCTTTACCACACCCAATGTGTTGACATGTATGCTGTTTTCTCTCCATCTGTAAATTAATAAAAAAATCATTGTGAGAAATACAACCTCGACTTTAATAACTCTAACAACTTAATTGGAACGCTCATTTAAATCAATTGAACATTTCAAATGTAAACAATGACAAGTCGCGCATCAATTCAAGACAATTTAACAATTTTTATCATCAAATTAATAAATAAACATTTTACTTACTACTTTGATGATAAAAATTATCAAATTGTCGCGAAATGATGCTTGTCTTTTTATGGTTAACATTTGAAATATTATAGGAATAAACACTGTTTTTAGACGTTCATCAAGTGTATGAATGAGACCAACTGCGAGTTCATAATCTGATGAACGTCTCA
>JAULBM010051625.1:0-10511 GCA_032357055.1 Geukensia granosissima
GAAGAAAAAATAAAACTGTATAGATCATGCAGTTTTTTACTTATTAGGGCAGATTTTTGCATATTATTTAATAACAGACTATACTAAAATAAGGAAACATAAAATATTTCAAACCAGACATTACAGAATTCCAAACTTGCAGCTTTTAATAAGTGCTCCTGTTTTTAAATTTCTATAATTGCTCTGGCTGCTAAATACAAGAAATGCAGTATACTTTTACGATAATATAAATATAAGTAACTAAAAGGATTTTTTTAGACACAGACAGAAAACATATAAAAAGGAACTTATGTATTAGCTAGAGCAAGAGATGTACCTTTACAAAATGAATTTAGTCAATGCTATCTTCCAGAGGAGAAGTTTCTACACTGGGAAAAAGTTTCCACTCTCGGTAAAAATATTATTAACAGCATTAACAATTTAGATATATATTGTAGTATGCGTAGAAAAGTTTTTATTATGTCTAATTATAAATAAAGCACACACGATTTTCTTCCAATTGTATGAAATATTTCAGCATGTCTAAGTACAGGACAACGAACATTTAGAAAACAATGAATATTTTGGGGACATGTGACAATTCCACATTGCATATTAAGTTTTCAGAAAGTAAATGCAATCCACAATTCTGTATCTTTTTCTTCACAATATCTTAAATGGAACATTATTCAGTAGAGGATACATCACTTTTATGTTTTTTTATGAAATCAAATATTGCTGATTTCTGGTTCTTCAAACCCTAAAGACAATCACACCAATAAAGAGATAATATAGAAGATCTCCAATTAATGTTTTCTGTCAAATATTATTCCATTTGGCATTTTAAATGTATCAGCCAATAAGAAACAAGAATTTTCCATGGAGGCCATGGTTTTGTTTTGAGCAAATTTTGTAAAAAACCTTGCATAGATTCTTCCAGTAAAATATTGTTACATTTGGCAAAGCGGTTTAAAAGAATAAGCTATTTCATGTTTCAGCCAATCAGAAAAAAAAAAAAAATTGCCAATGGCAGCCTTTGTTTTTTGTCTGCTTGAGAAAATGGCCAATCTTTGTAAAGGACCTTCCATAGATGATTCCTGTAAACTTTGGTTCCATTGACCTTAGCAGTTTAAGAGGAGACGACCAAAATGCAAAAGTTTATGGAAAAGACAAGGACAGATGGAAGAGGGATGCCAAGTGATAATAAAAGCTCACATTGCCTGTGGCCAGATGAGCTAAAAAGAACTCACATTGCCTGTGGCCAGATGAGCTAAAAAGAACGGAGCTTCCACACTCTTTCGTGTATTACCATGAAAACAGAATATAAAAACCTACCCAATGTACAGAAGGAAATGTACAGACAAGAGAGAGAATCTATATATCTACTATTTCACTACATAAAATAAGAATAAGTTACTCCAAGAACACTAAGATTTGTATACCTGTTCAATGCTTTCAGTCTCCTAAAACACGATAATATATTTGTCATTGGTAACACAAAAATTTTAAATGATACATGTATAATGTACTTTCTAAATATATGTCATCTGTTATATACATATGCAGAAAAAAATTGCAGTGCTAGCAACAAACTGTGTTTAAGCTGGTACTCATTGTGCTATATGTATGGATAACTACATTTTTTACACTAAACGTGATTTTCTAATAAATATAAAACTATCAGTATGAAAAACTTTCCATACACACAAAAATACACTTCTGCATAATATTTAAAAAATTTCAAGATCATCATTATGAGAGTTTTATTTATAAGTGAAAACTAAAAAGTAGTGGAAAGCTGAAATAGATTCTTAAACAATTTAACCTATACAACAGAAGCAAGAATTAATGGAGCACTTGAAATAATGCAACGAAATGGCACTAAAGTCTGACCACTTTTCCCTAGGGTAACCTCACTTCTCCCAAGTAGCTTGATTTAAAGTGGTTTCTGCAAAACTCTTATCATGTATCTCAAAATAATTCTCAGCTAAAATAATTAAAAGCAAACAATTAACTTTTGTTCATGTGTTTGTTTCCAGTACAATAATTAATAAACATGTAGCATAAATGTGAAAGCTGTGCAAAACTATAATATTATTGAGACAATTAAGTTTGTGATAATTACCTCTCTGTCACTCACAAATGCAGAGGAAGCTCTGCTACCCATTGGTGCAGCCATTTTCTCCGGTACTTCTGGTGTACATATCAAAACTTTCAAAAAATCAAATACAGGTCTTCCTCTGAAAAATAAATGAGAACAAATTTTTGTCACTTTTGAGTAAGATGAAAAGATAAGTATAGTAAGATGATTATAAACAGAAATTTATAAACAACTTTTTTGTTTGACCTTACATATGTATTATGCTTATCTATTTTAGATATATAAGTTTTTGTTTTAATCACAGTCATACTTTATATTTATCATTTTTTTATATAGATGTATTATGATTTTTATTTTTGTTTTGTACCATGTAAAAAGAAGGCTGAATGCCAAATTATTTTTTATTTTCTGAAAGCATTTTATACAAGTTATCAATTTTATTTCAAAATTCTATCTGCCAATTTTCTTTCTATCTGCAAAGTTGTGTATTTTCTTTGCAAAAAAGCAGATTTTCATCCATCAGAATTTCAAACACAATGACAGTGGCATATATATTTGGTTTTAATTTTTGAAATGTTTTGATACTAACTGCATTTCTGCAAAGTATGAAAAAAATGCTTTCTGTGAGAAGTTTAATTAATGATATACCTTTAATAATTAAAATTCAAGATTAGAAATTTCCATATATTACTATGTCATAAATTAATTTGTTCCTGTTCAAACTTCTGGTATAGTATATTTTAAGAAAAACAAAAGTGTGATTCCTGGCTGGGTCAAACAAAAGACATTAAAATTGGTATTTGCTACTTTTCCACTAAGCGCCCAGCATTTGGGAGTAAGGGCAAATACTGGTCAGCCAAGAGTCAGAATAATGTGTCTCAGTGGCATATCTTCCTGGGGACTATTGCTTTCATGAGCTAGCATGTTAAAATCTGAATCAGCATGTAGGTCTAGTATAAAGCAGGATTCATTCATCATAAACATCATTCAGTAATATGCTTTAGTCCTGAATGTGCACGAAATATTTGCTGCTGGACATTAAGCAACATTCAATCAATCAATCAATCAATCAAAAGTGTGTCCATTTGTTTTTATTGTATTTTCATATAAATGTATGACTACACAGATCTTAAGTGTAAATAACAATGAATCTTTGATGAATTGCGAAACCATGATAAGATAATGAAGGGATAAAAAATTTGTTTGAAGTTATCTGAATATTTAACCTATACTTCTTCAAAGTATGGAGGTTTAGAATTTATGTAGGCTAAAAAAATACTGATTCCAAAATCAATCAATACAGAAACATAGTCCATTGGTGCAGACAAAAAATCTTTGTTTACTCTAGAGTTACTTCCCTTTATGAAAATCCTCACCTTTCTGCCTTTAAAGTCTGTATTCTTGCGGGAATGATTTCTGATTCTCTAAACATTAAACTCATAATTTCTGTCAGTAATATTGCTAACCTATAAATATAAAATAAAAATATTTTGAAGATGCAGACACTCTTATTAGATGTGCTGGAAATCTTCTGTCAAGAGTTCTTATATTCAAGTCGTTAAAATTTCCAGTATTTTACAATACTAAATTTCATGAAATAAAAAAGTTTCAAAATTACAAAGAGAAATTCATTTCACATAATGAATTATTACACCTTAAGACCATTATTCACTGGTTAGCATGAAAAGCTGACATAATTGTAAATGAGAAATATCTCTCTAAAATTAAGTTGCAATTGGCTCAGAATTTTCAGACAAATCAAGTTTTAAAAAAATCTATTATTTCCTATAATGTAGGTGAAAAAAGTTTGACTGAGATACTAAATACTAGAGGACCATCTAAAAACCATTTAACAAAAGCTTGATTGCAAATTTTCTCTGTGGTTTTTAAGAAGAAAAGTGAATTTCCCATAAAGCAAGGAATAGTTGTCAACTGGCATCTTGCATGTTAGTAAAGGAATAGTGCTAGACAAAATTTAAGTTGAGAACCATCCAAGTACCATTCTATCAGTTTTGAACTTTTTGGCTAGTAGCAGTTTCTGAGAAGATTTTAACATTTCTCACTCTTTTTTTCTTTTATTTTTTGAAATTGCATTCATCTTGGATAAATGTATCAACACTGAAGTAAATACACTTGCTAAGGACCTAAAGAAGAACATTCAGGCAATAATTAATTTTAATTATACAGAAATTATAAATAGGTACATCATTTACATGCAGTTCCTATTAAAGGTAAAGCTGTTTCCAACAGGCAATATGTAACTTGACAGACAGACCTTTGGACTGACAGAACAGACACAAAATGATGACAACAGATCACTTGACCAAAAGGATCAAGTGAGCTAAAACTAGGACCAATGTTGGAAGATGAAGTAGTTGCCTTCTGGAGCTTTACATTGCTTTTCAATTTTCTCAGGATGAAGTTGAAGTTGCTCTGTAAATTTGAGAAGTTCTTCCTTGATTGTAAAATTACATGGTCATGTTTTAAATTTCATAAGGTTGCAAAGAAATTTTGATGAAATCTGGACACATAATTTTGTTAGTTTACCTTTATTTAAAAAAAATATTGGCCTGGGAAGTATTAAAGAAAGACTAGACAAGACTAAAAATGATGAAACACCATCATTTTTGTTTTGGTTTATCAAAGAGGAACCAGTGTTCAGTGGAAATAAACATATCCTTACTTGGATCTGTAATCACTTTTAAATTTTAATTTAACCAGTTTATTGTGTTACAATAAGAATAAATATATGGATAGCTTATTTCCCTCAACATAGTCATTCACTTTTGCTAGCACAGATGTCTTTTCTCTTACAGCAAAGTGGAATAACCATTGTGAACAATGAACAAAGATACAGGAAAAAAAGAACCTACTTTAAAATAAATGAAATATTTTTTTCTTAATTTTTTATTTTGATTCCATAAAAAATATTCAGTTTTCAAACAATTTTTAGTTTATTTTAGTCTGATAACTACAAAATATGACAAAATACCTTGCACTTTAAAAGAATTAAGGAAAACACTAAGCACAGTTTTGCACTTAACGTCTACTCACTCTAATTCATCACATCGTTGACTTCGGCCATGTTCTGTGTTAATGTTAACAGGTGACTTTGGTAGGTAGTGCTGTAACTGTCGTACAAGGAACAAAAACATATCTGTATTCTGTAAAATAATATATCAAATATAAACTAATATAAAGTTTGGAAAATAGTACTTGCGTTGAGAAAACCTTATTTGTCATTTGACTTTTTGACTGCCTTTTACTTGAATAAATATACACAGTGTTGCCGGTCTGAACTGAACAAGCATGGGACTGAAAATTTTGTTAGGTTTACCAAGCTTTAACCTACATAATTTGCTTAAACCCTGGTCTTGTATGTGTGGTCAGTTTAGGTTCTGGTTTACTCAGGGTTGGATTAGGTTTAAAGGGGCTCTCCCTGGAAAACTTGTTTTGAAAAAAATTGCTCCATTTGACATAACAAACCTGTTTTCTACGAAATGAGTGTTGATAAATGGATTATTGCAACAGGTTGAGTGTAATCAATTAAATAGAAAGCACTTAATCTGTGAAATAAATCTGCAAAAATAAAATAATTTAGTTGCTTTGTTAAGGACATTTGAAAGCATATTGTGAGTTATCCCCACTTCAAACAGAAGAATCCTCATACTTTCAGACTTATACATGAGGTCATCATTAATTGGAACAAAAAACTGGAGGAATTAATTACAATTTGGCATCCATTTAATATGTTATTTACCTGCTTTGTCCATGGACAGCCTGTAAATGGTTTTTTTAATGGTAAGTCTTGCTGTTCTGTATGTTGGGGCTTATGTCTGACTATTGAAAGATTTATGGTGACTTTTTAAAAATTGAAGAACAGAAATAAAAGTACTCTTCAGCATTGTTCTCTTGAGTTACTGGTACCATATATCATTGTATTAAATATTTAATTTCTCATATAAATTATTAAGCCAATATCCATTTTCACTTGATTTGTTTGGAAAAAAATATAATTACTTACAAGCAAAAATTATTTATTTATTTTTCTTGCATAAATTGTTTTTTTATTATTTTCATTTTAAAAAAATTTAGTTCCATGTAATTTTAAATTTTCTTTAACTGAAGTAAGATCATATCATAGGTGAGACTGAGTCCATTGATATATGTGTCCAATCTCACCTGCTGTTGTGTATTGAAACTTTGCTGTTTTAAGGTGGCAACTTATATATACCGGTAGTTTGATCTTTCGTAATGTTTTCAATTTAAACAGTTTTTTGAGGTTTTAATAGTGATTCACAATTTTTCACTTGATAAATATTTTTTATGTTTCAATGGATGCAATAAAATGGTGGGTTAGCAGGGGTTTCAATAGATTTTTTAGTCGGAGGCTAAATATAAAAAGTAGGTGGCTAATCTGTGTAACATAAAAACGGACCATAAGATATTTTCCTTATTAATCATCAATATTTACTTCATTCTACCAATATTTTATTATGTTTTTTTTGGTTATTTTAAAAGTAGCTGGGGAACTTCCCACTTGTAGACATTGATTTTCGATGGCTACCGTCTTCAACTGAATACCCTGTTTAGGCTTTTTTACTCATTTTTTTTAAATGACAAAATCAAAAACTTCATTATCCTGGAATCAAAAACATTTTCTCTAAAGAAAATTGATGAATCCACAGAAATCAAATGCATTTGTATTACCGAATATATTTCATTCTACACAAAGACAACTTTTAACAAGACATACTGTGAGAAAAAAATCACAAAAGATACTCCCACTCCCCTATGGATTATCTGCCCTTGGAATGAGCCACAAAGAATTTTCTTACTACGAACTAATCTACAAGTTGTGTCTAATGATCAAATAAAGTTTCATCAAAATCCACTGAACAGTTAAGGAGGAAATGCACTCACAAGGTATGTTGACAGACACACACAGATTTATACTCCCTAAACTATGTTCGCAGGGGGATAACAAATTTTCACCCTATTTTTATTCTGTATTTTCTGCATAGTGGATGGGAATTCAATACAAAGTAATGGAAGAGGAGTAACCAAGGATCATTCCAGTCAAGTGTGGTTTTTAAACAGGCTCTCAAGTTCCTGAGAATAAGTTTAAAATGTAAATGTTAACACACAACTGACATGAAATGATGCTTCACTATATGTACATTTAACTAAAGATAAGCTAATAAAAACCAAATAATAAAATTTCAGTTAATAGTCAAACCTTCCAAAACATTTTCTTAAGTGCAAAATTTCTCTCTGTAGCAACCCTGAGTTCATTCAGTAAATTAAAGGAATCCTCCATCGTGTTGTCTGGATTCAATAACTCTCTTTTAAGTTGATTAAACAAAGCTTCCATCTTTTCTCTGCAAAAAAGGAATTAATTTCTTTGTTTGAATAAGCTAATACACATTTCATTACAACAAACTTCAAAAGCAATATGCAAGGAAATAAATTCCTATTCAACACAGGGGGAAGGAGATAAAATTTTACAATGAATAGTGCATCACTGTGCAACTAATGTCTTTGTATATAAAATTTTATTTTTGACATGAATTATCTGTAGTTTTGAATGTAAAAGTCATGTCAGTAAATAGAAAAACAAAAATTATTACCCAGTAAATCTATTGTTAGGAAGCAGGTGCAAAGATATGTATTTTCATGTAAATTATAAAAAAAAAATTGTAATCCTTGTGGGAAAAATTGAAGTTAATCTATAGATATATATAGACCAATATATCATAACTTGAATGTCAATGTTTTGAAAGTTCTGTAGTCAATACCATATTAATTTATAATTTAAATTAAAAAACAACAACTAAAATACAACATACATACACTACACACAAAGTTTTGTATGAAAAACTTGAAAAGTGTCAAATTTCTTCAACTTTTTCCAAATTTCACCAGAAATCTCCATGGTCAGACTTGAACACCCTGTTTAGGTTTTTTTACTCATTTTTTTTAAAGAAAAAAAATTCCATGTGACTGTGTATAGCAAAAAACTCAAAAGCTAGTGAATTTTTCTAACTTTCTCTAACTTTCTTTAAATTTTACCAGCAATCTCCAAATCAGGTAAGTGTGTTTTTCATACAAAACTCTCTGTGCATACTGTTTTCCATGTCAGAAGCCTACACTTAGTCCTTGTATACCGTTATTTATTCAAATAACATATATTTCATCAATATTGCATATAAAGCTATAACACCCAAGGGTCCATTAGTAATAATGGTGAAGAAAATGAACTATTCAAGTACATGTAATGAGGTTCAAAAACATATCAAGATTACTTAATAGATTAAAAAAGAAGTTCAATATACACATAGTGTCATGAGTGTAGAATCACAGGTGTTGGACTCCCAGTTGGACTGTAATTCTATTTGACACCCATGCAAATCTATATTTACAAATATGTCTCATCATATCATAAAAAGAAAATACAGGCTAGATTACAATACATGCAAAAATTACAGATGTTAAAAGTATATCACAATATAAAAAGTTTCCATGAATTAAAGTTGTTATTACATTATTTTTAATTTAGACAAAAAATTTAAATTGACCAAGTTTCAGATATTAAACATAATATATCGATATCATTGGGCTTGCTGTAGATTTAAGCTTTTATCTAAAGTCGGTACCTAAGATGCAGAAAAAAAGACTGATTTAAAAAATTTTTTAATTTCTTAATTGCAACTGATATTTTAAATCCTTTAGAAATCAAACAGTAATCAATAACCATTTTAAATGTACGAGATTTAAAAGTCAACAAATATAAGTACATTTAGTTCGTTCTACACACTACTGATAGTCTGTAAATAGTACCAGTAAATATTATTCAGTTGTCGAGTCAACAAATTGGACCATCGATTACGTTCAATATCACGCCACTAATTTTTATGGCATCCTCTTTTTTGTCAATACTTTCAATAACTTTAAATGACGGAAGTTAATTATGACCTATTGATGAATGAAAGCAAAAGTTGGATGAGCCAAAAAAAAATTTTAATATCACGCCATCAATTTTTATGGAATCCTTTTTTGTCAATACTTTAAATAGCTTTAAATGACAGAAGTTTTGACTTTTAATAAATAAAAGCATAAGTTGGATGAGAAAAAAAAAAGATGTCACATTAAAATAAAGTAGTAATTTACTCCTAGTAAAATTTAAATGAAAATAAAATTAGTTCAACATTTGACTAGCAAATTAAACATTGAAATGTTCCATAATTTTGAAAAAAAACTGTTATTGGGAAGCACTTCTTTCAGAGATTTTGTGGAGGGATTATTTTTTTAAATCTCCCTTTAGGCCTTTATTACACTTCTCATAATTACTATTAAACATTAATTGTTGGGATAGAATAATAGTGCCACCACCCCCACCTCTTAAAATGTATATTATAACTGCTTTTGTACTTTTGGAAAATTATCAAAATTTCAATTTATATATATATATAAAAATAATCGCAGATTGAAATTAACATGAAAATGAAAATGTCATATCAATATAATTGAAATAGATTTCCAGCTTCAAAAATAATCTATTTCTAGACTGATGAAGAAATATGAAATAATTGCAATTTAAAAGACCAGTTTCATGTCCCACTGAGCATTAGTTAGGGTCCACTTAACATTTTCAACGTACAAAAATGTTTAAATGGAGAAATGATCTTACATTTCTCATTAAATGTTTGTTTGGAAAGGTTTTCCATAAAATTAAAAATCTATTAGTCTAATAATAAAATGGTGTTACAGAAATCAAATAAATTTATGTTCTATCACATCCTTAAGAAGCTGAATGAAATAAAAATTTGAATGTTTTTCAAAAGATCATTACCTACTAAGTTAAACAATACTTTAACATCTGCCATATACTAATAGTATTAAAAGACTGTATTTGCCCTAACTGACATGTCCCTAGCTCCATTTTGTCTCTGTTTTTGTTAAGCACCCCATTGTTTATGCCAAAACTCAACTGACAAAAAAATGTGTTTTCTATGAATTTAAAAAAGTTTTGCATGATAAAAGGACTACGTAATATTCTACAAAAAATGGCAAATTAATATTGGAATATAAAAATAGAACATGTTGTATCTAATTGTCCATGAGACAGTCGCCCACCAAATAACAGTAGAAATTAAACTTTCTATAAGACATTTTTATATAGGCTATGGGAGGACCATTACAAAAAAAATGCAGCGTACTGTGAGATCTAGTGCAGATAATGATTGATTGATTGAATGTTGTTTAAGGTCTAGCAGCAAATATTTCCAAATGAAAAATTTAAAAATGAGGATTGAAACTCTGCTTTGTACTAGACTGACATGCTGAGCTGGATTTTTAAGTACTAGCTCACAAAAGCAACAGTTTGCAGGAAGACATACCACTTTACCTTGACACATTATTCTGACTCAAG
>JAULBM010051636.1:0-10511 GCA_032357055.1 Geukensia granosissima
ATGAAGAACAGCAATCAAAGCGCTGTTCCTTTGCTTGGAATTTACTTGTACATATGAGATTTTTGTGTCATGAATATATCCCTCTTTTTTTCTAATTCAAAGTTCAAAGCATTGCAAAAACCACAATTCAAAAATAATATACTTTTTCGTAATTATATTAATAAAAAAAACGTCGAAAATGTTTTAATTCCTTGAACATCTGTTGTGTTAAGAATACAAATTGTTATAATTTTTTATAATTGGCTAACTATAAAATTTGCATGTACGAACGAATCTAAAACAAGAACATTCTGCTCCCTTTCGGCCCTCCGCAGCCGACTGACGATTAATTTCGCAAGCTACTCTTATACATGGTAATGTTTCAACGGAGAGTATTTATTTAAACGCTTCGTTTTTTTTATTTTATTATTATTATTTTAATAAAAAAAATAAAATATGAATAATAAAATCACGATTTTCGAAACTCACGAAAGTGACAAGGAGCTGACCGCCTGATTCGAAGTTGAGAGGAGCTAGCTTAAATGTTAAATGTAATCTCGTTCAAAACTCGGTAATACATTTTAAGCTTTTTAGCAGACGCAGGATCGGGAGTTGCTGGTAAGGAGCTGAAATGGGCACTCTTTTTCGAAAGAATGTCGTGTTATTTTCGATCGTGGGCTACTGTATATATCCTTCGGCAACAGTCCCTCACATATAACTTAAATTTATAAAAATGATAAAAGTCCTGTTACTCAGATAAACAACTCCGGTATTTATTTAAAATTGATTTTAGTCAAGCCGGTGTAGTAAAGGATTTGTATCCACGATATTGGGAAGATATCTACTGTCTTTTGTAAATGGATTTTTCGTACCGATTACCAAGTCAATCATGATGGCAACGGAAATTTTTTGTTCATAGTGAAGACTTTAGTGTTTCACGTGAAATTCTCGTTTAGTAGCTGTCTTGTTAGAAACAAGACATATGCCACCATCAATAAAATCCTAATAACTTAACTTTTTTATAAAATGGAAATATTTTCCAACTGTGAACAAGTCTTAAAAATCATTTTAAGCCATTTTCTATTTTGCCCGCAATGTTATAGATAAAATGACAAATATCTATAGTACAAGCAAAGTATTGAGGCAAGGATTTCGTTACGTAAGTTCGTTCAAACTTTTACAAAATTTAATATATTTTGGGGATTATTGTTGCATAAAATGAAATATCATACCTAAATCTTTTCGAAATATTTTTAAATTCAAACACAACGCATCGAGACTTTTCATTGCTTGAATAAAAAATGCATTAGGTTTACCTTTATATACACTTGTTCATAAGTATGGAATATTGACATTTTCTGAGTCAAAAACTCAACTTTGGAGACTTGCATGCAAAAACTAACAGCCAGAACTCCAAAAATCTTTACGCAAATCTCATTATTTTATTTCAAGCTACAAAAGTGTCTGATTTAATATTTTTGTATGATGGCTAGGTGTATGAGTTCTGAAACCCACATTTTTGTAAATAAAAAAAGCTAATTTTTATTCCGGATGGAATCCTTTCAAACTTTTTTATCCAACTTTATTTTTTAACTATCTTCTAGTATCATCGCACAAGCATTACCTGTCATTTCTTTATTAGAATTTTGTTTGACAATGTCTAGCAATACCTATTTATGAGCAAGAATATAACAAACAAATTTTGCGAGATGGCATTAAAACAAAGTACACGACTTAATGATTAATAAAGGTTAAAATGCAGCCACATTTAAATGACAAAAACATACAATATCAAAATGCACTACAAAATAAAATAAAAATGTTCTGCTAAAATTTTTAACAACAATGTCCTTGTCAAGGAATATGAAAACACGGCTTTTCACCTGACAGCAACCGAACACTGATAAACTCGATGAGGACAGTAACCCGGAAATCACGCTGGCTATGAAATTTGTACTGAAATTTTTGCCGACTTCAAATATTGTCTTTAGTTTCAACTGAGTATAAGTGCTAAGTGAAGATGTCATCTCTTGGTATTTGTAAAACCGCAAATCCTGCTCTTGTTCCACAAAATGCTGTTAAAATTTCTTTCGGAAAAGCAGTGAGTGGCGGGGTGTGAACAAAATCTGCCATTATTTGGTCCATCAACACCATCGCTTTACAATTACGAAGTAGTATTTATCGAATTGAAATATTATGGCGTTGATAGGTATTTTGTGTTTAGGTTTTAGTAGTAAAGCACTGGGTCTGTCCAGTTTGATTGCAGCTTCAAAGATTCAGTAGATTATTTTTTGGGGTATCCTCTTTTTAAAAAATGTGGTCAACCAGAGGCAATTTATTTTGAATTCGTTGTCATCGTTACGTAAGCGGCATAGTCGAATGAACTGCGTCTAAGGGATAGCATTCTCGCAAGACTAAGGGAAGACAGGAGTTTAAGTGTTGGTTTGTGAAAGTTAGACAAGTAGATACGACCATCATTGATCCTACATTCAATATTAATAAATGTATAAAAATAACAATGTCAATTTGATGCATTTTATGGCTATTTCGTTGATATACAACTCGTCAACAGTGCTGCGAGGAATTCATTTGTTTACTTATTGTATATTTGATTGCTAGATGATAAGGGCGCTAGATGTAAAACCGGAAGCTCTTGTTTGCTATCTGATGCCGTCCCAAACACATCACCGATGTAACGTTTGTAGAGTTCAAGTAGTGGCCATCGAAATTTGTAAACATTTTTTCCTCAAGATAGCCATCAAATAAACATGCAAAACAGGCCCAGTTTTGTACCCAAGGCGACGCCATCGGTTTCGCAGTAGTACTCACTGTTGAACTAAACGTCTTTAGTGTCAAGACAACTTGAGGCTAAAAATACTATCTGTATCAAAGTATAGATTGGGCCTACTGTCCACTAAATGTTTGACAGCTAGGATAGCGTCATTGATCAGGATCAAATACAACCTTTTAAATATTTTGTATTCTACAATTCTTGACGTCAAAATTTGACGTCACAATCCAGGCAATAAATGTCGGAAAATGTATGGCAGAGATGTATTTGTCTGACGAAGGAAGTACTATACTCTCTGTTTCGGAGATTGTCATTGGTCTGGCTTGACTTCTAATTTTATGATCTTTGGTTAACATGCTCCAGCCTTAGTTTTCGGTTTAGTGTTGTTTGTACTATGTGTGTTTTTTCGTTCCATTTTGTTGGCTGGTTACACTAATGACTGAAAAATTCCTGAAGAAGAGGTCAAAAACTATGCTTATGTTTATTTTAATTAATACTTGATGAATTTTAATAAAATTGGACAGGCTTTGAGATAACAATAAATATTTTAAGAAAACAAAAATAATTTTGAAAACAGTTTTTAAAGATATGTAAACTATGAGCTGAATCACCACAATTGGAGATCATATTGCAATGGATTTAAAGTATCCCGAAAAAACTGACCATGCAATAACTTGGTCAATTTAGATGGATTTTAAAAAATAAATTGGCATGATTTGATAAGTAAAAAAAAATAAAATAAATATATATTCTAAGAACAAAAAAATTTTTTTAAATGTTTTTGACGAGTATGTCTTAACAAGAACGACGCAGGTCGGATGGATTAATCTTTTAGAGAAGAAGATAGCACGGTATGTCATTTGATTAATATTTGATGAATTAAGATAAAATTGGCAGTGATTTAAGACATGGGTATATATTTTAGGAAATAAAAAAATAATTCTGACTTCCTTAAGAATAAAATAAAATGCAATAACTTTACCCATTTTAGTTGGATAAAAATATAATTGAATACAAAATATTTAAAAGGTTGTATTTGATGCCTAATAGTTGACCTGAACCACTATGTTAGGCGATGTCATCGTTGATGTCTTGAAAATAAGTTGAATTTGCTTTAATTTTTTTTATTAAGAAATAACTTTTGCAAAACTTGAGAGTTTGACATACTGAAATATATTCTAACGAATATAAACAAAAGTAACTAAGAGGATGCATTATTGAAAAGAAGACCATGGCCTGAATTGCTACTAATTCAAACAAAATACCTAACAAATAATAGTAAAGTATCTTCAAATGCATTTTACACATAATTATGAGATTATTACATGTATATACGTTCCTGGTATTTGGAAGTATCAAAATTATTGTTTTTTTAATAATAAACTGAGTTATTGACAAATTCGGAGCCACAATATTTTCAACAGAATGGAATAATGTCTAGAATTTAAAATAACTATGGTTTGCAGAAAATTTTAATAGAAAACTATAAAAGAAAAGACATAATTTTGTAGAAAATTGCGAAAAGAGGAAAACAATTATAGGGTAAGTTGTGAAAAACAATACGTTAACAACTGATTTAAAGGGTTATTATTATTCCACATCCACTTTTATCAGTAAATGAAACATTAAAATATTTATTCTAAACTGTTATTTATTTTTGGTAATGTAATTCATTAGGAATCAATTGAACAAAAATTGGTCAAAGGAATTCGAAGATACCAAAGGGGCAGACAGAAATCGTAAGTAATTCGGAAGACAGACAAGACCTTGATCAACAAAATGAGACGAAGACAAACATAGAACACACAACACTACACTGAAAACAGAAGTTGGAGTAACCATTGTGAGTTCAGGTGCTCCGGAAGAGTAAGCAACTCCTGCTCCACTCGATGTAAGTCCCGACCGTAAAGGGAACGGATTTGTATTCTTGACAGTCGGAACATATCCATTGTCATCTGTGAAATGTATATTTCATACCGGTCATCCAAATCATGATGGCGACCTAAAAACTTCCAAAGTGATGACTATAATCTTTCCTTGAGAAACCTTTGGTCATAAGCTTTCTAGTTAGCTGCAAATCTCTATCAATAAAATCTTGATAGGAAGCACAAGTCCTGGAGTTCCGTATCAATAGAGAAATATACACTCCGTATGCAGGTGTGGCTGCAATTTTGTTTGATGTAAGGCAAAAAATTGACGGGAAAAAGTAAAAAAAACATGAAAAATAGAAACATTAAGTTTTTAAATCTTTTGAGACAAAAATAAAAAAATGCCATCACATAGACCATTCCATAAGTTTAGGTAGTTTCATAAACATACACTTTGATTTCGGAAACTGAAGTGATATTTCCGAGATTTTTTCTTCGTCACAGAAAAAATGCCAAACTCCAGTGTGCTGGAAACAAGTAATGTCAGGCAACTTGATAGTCATGAAAAAAACAACATTGTTGGTTTTTTATGGTCTTATAAAATTCTTATTATATCTCAGAGAATGCCAAATTTAATAAACATCAAAGTTTAAACATTGGAAGTTATTTTCAGGACAATTTACAATCAATTTGCAATTATTACCATTTCCCGTATCGTGGTAGATAAGATCAAAGTTTCAGCATCAAAAACTTTTTCTCAAAATTTTTTTTTCTTCTAAAAAATATATTTTTAACTCAAAATATCCCACACTTTATGTAAAATGATCAAAAATAAAAAAGATTGTCATGTAAAGGACTTTTCACATACCTTACGATTTCGCGTTTCGTTGTTGTTTAGGTCAAAGTTAGAAAAAAACATATTTTTTTCAAAATGATTGTTTTTATTTTCAAAAAACATTTTAAAATCTGAAACCCTCCGAATATATCAGGTATTAATAAAGATAATCATACATATATATTTTCAGGTTTAGAACATTTCAAGGTCAATTTTCAGGTCATTAGTGTAACCCTTTGTTGGCCATGTTCTTGTCTGTCTTCTGACCCAATGATTTCTGTCTCCCCTTAGGTGTCCTCGAATTCTTAAATATATATTGCATTGTAAAACTGAAAAATTTATGTTTTATCATTTCACTTGTTGATCTTGAATTCATACTGTAACAGGGATTTGTTTTAGAAGGAATTCGAAAAAAAGGGGGCAGACAGAAATCGTGTAGTCGGAAGACAGACTAGACCATGGTCAACAAAATAAAACAAATGACAAACATAAAACAAACAATATTACACTGAAAACTAAAGCTGGATTAACACGAACCCTACAAAAACGTTTATGTGCTCTTGAAACTGGGTAAGCAATTCCTGTTCTTCTAGTAGCACCCGTCGTGATACTCGTTAAAAAAACAGGTGTATAGTCAAAATCGATGTCATATAAAAACATGAATTAAAATTTTCCTGTAAATCGATTACAATTGCGTTTTTATTTGAAATTTTTTAATGAGAGTTTATCCACAAATCGAGTGAAAAATCATATTGGATAAGGATTATAAACTATTTCTTATTTACAGGAATTCGGCTCCTGTTTCCAAAAATTAAACTTCTTTTAATTTTTCAGTTTTGGTTGTTTCTCATCTTTGAAGTACCTGAGAACCACGTATCATTGGGTTAAGTATACATTAGTTTTATTTTATGTTATCTTTATATTTAGATTATAGGTGTTCGTGATGTCATGAACTTTTATTTCATTTGGTTCATGCGTGTCGCTAAAATTCATAAAATTTAACTGATCTTCCCATGTTTGCTCGCTAAGGTTAAATCCTGAAAAGTGATTTACTCAAAGTTAAGTGTGGTCTTTGAACATGTTGAATATTTGTCAAAAATAATGTAAGATTTAGATCGTGTTTTTCTGGCATATATTCCATATTAATTCTTTTAAGTCTTTTAAATAAGGCTTGTAAAATTTAAGCTTTCCGGCACAAGGAAAACGGCGTGAATAAAATAATCACTAAAACAACCCATAAAAGTGTCAAAACAGTCAATAATATATTATACTATAATTACAAGCTAACAAAATGTGTCAAAAAATAATATGGGATCTATGTCACCGAGACTTTGGACTGTCGTAGTCAATACAATTCTTCTTTCTAATTTCTTTCATGCAATTGATGTCAAAGATTTTGTTTAAATTTATTATCTTTATTTGCCACGTTTCTGTAAAAAGTAGAATGTGATATCCCATGCTTTAAAAGATGATATATTGGCAATTGGGGCTATTATTATTGGCTCTATTCAAAGTCAATTCCCTTGGAATAAAATAAATCTCGGAAGTGTTTTTGTAGAAATCTGAATTATTTACGGAAGATATCGTCGAAGTAGCGCTATGTATTGTAAAATTTGTCTATCAGATCAGTTCTAAAAGGATCCTTGTGAAGTTTGGCCATAAACTGAGATTCATAACAGTAAGAAACAAATCTGCTATTAAAGGAGCACAATTTTTCCCATTGGAATTCCTACGACCTGTCTATAAATTTTATTGCCGAAACGGATAAAAATGTTATCTAGAAATAAACATGTCTTCATTGTTCCAGTAAGTATATCTTTTATATTTGTCTTTTGCATCAGAGAAAAATGATCTTTCTCTTCTACAGCAAATGAACATATGATTTGTTTTATCGAAGCATCATTCAATCAAATATGAGAATTTCTGTTAAATAAGATAATGTGGAAGTGAAGTTGAACAGTATAAAGAGTAAAGAAATCATAACTATCAACACTTTCAAAAGGTTTTTCGAAAGCCCGAAATTTATCCAAAACTTCAAGCGAATTTTTTACACTCCAAAAATAGTTTATACCATTTTGTTCGTATGTTTTTTACAGTAATTAATGATGAATTCTTTCAATTTAGATAGAGCAGGACAGAAAGTTAAGTAGTAGTACACTTACTGGATGCTGAGATAAAACGGAAATTAAGCTTTTATGTGGAACTTGTGTGTCTGTCTACTATTTGACTCTGTTAAGTTTATGGCTTGGAAGGTAGAAGAATTAAATATTTCCTTCTTTAGTTTCTCCATGTAGTATTAACGACATACCACGACCACATTGATGGCGGCTTTATCAGCCGGTACAAAACGAACCGAGTACCTAGTTTTTGCGGTTAAGCTTTAATTGTAGAAATTGGAGACACTTTATTTGTATTTTCCAAAATGTTTTTTCGAGGTACGAATCCATATATTTACAATAGATTTGCATTATTAAGAAGAGCATCAAGAGATTTTTATCGGCATTTTCTCTCTTACACGATTTCTTGCAATAAGAAGAAAGGGCGTCATTAATAACCTTGCGATACTCATTCCAGTCAATTGTTGAAGGGTTTATAAAAACAAGTTTATAACCTCTCAGTATTCAACGGTATTAAGGTCTCTGGTATTAATATGGCCAAAGGGTTCATATCTAAATTTGGATATGTCACAGTCTCGTGTAGAAGGAGTATTATCTTCAATATTTACATCTAATGTTACTGATTTATAATTAAAAATTATATTTCTACTAGATCTTTTATAGCTTTACGATATACTTGGTGGTTTCATGTTCTCAAAATATGGAGGTATGAGTCAAAGATTAATTTATTAACCTGAAGATTACCGTTAACGTTATTATATTTTGACAATTGGTGACACGTCTGTCATTTGTGGGCATTGCACGATATATCTTTGGATATCAACGTACACTTTTGTAAAGTTTGCAGGCTCCATTGGCGTTACCTGCCTTGACACAATTGTTAAAAATTGTTAAAAAAGGAAAATTTTTAGGATGAATTTGGAAACAGTTTTAAGGCCTGGTAAAAAATTAAATTTGTGTTTGGAGTACGGTTTGTTGTGCACGTGAATGTCTGTAGAGAGGTATTTGTAGTTGTTTTGCTATTTCTTAAAATAATTATAAGTAATATGGAGAAAATTGAAAATATGAAAGGCCGAAAATCATAAGAGTCACAAATCATTTTAGATTAAAATAAGTCTCGGTATGCTAGCTAGACTGTATTCTCATAGATCCGTTAAATAACTCCGATTGAGAATATCGAGTCTGTGGGAATAAGTTGTTAATGACGATAAATAGTGTTACAGTAAAACGACCGAAAAACTCTTGAACGTCGTTTCTATTATTTTTGGTAGCCTCTCTTTGAAATATACCTTTTCCCCAAGCGCTGATTTCGAGTTAGCGAAATAATTCAAAAACAAGGCCATGTGAGTCACAGGCTTAATTTTGTCATCTACAAACATTCCATGGAAAGATTTGGATATTTTCGTTGTCGTTATCTAATCATCAGTCACTATCTGATGCCATCAGTTATTATTTCATCTCTATTACTGTTTTCTTGAGACTTTAACTACATCTATATTAAAGCGTTCACGATTTATTCCTTTTACAAAATTCTGCCAAGTAGCATGTAGAAGTAAATGAGGCTTACGAAATCTGATTTTAGTTCAGTGTCAAAATGTTCAAGAAAGCTATTGTTTCCAAATTTTTCATATTATGGTTTTTCGGTGCAAGCAGGGGCCGTAGTTGTACATGTATAGGGAGTCGCTGTGGACCTTCCTTCTTCAGGTGGATATAACAATTACCGATTGAAAAAAAATTATGAAAACAGCATACGTGGACGTTATGTTCACGCTATTAAAACTCAATCATTTTCTGAATTAAGAAAAGAAACACAATTTGAGTAATTATAACAAAAAACTGGACGGTAACACGACGATTGCCACTAGTGGAGCAGAAGTTGCTTATCCTTCCAGAGCACCTGAACTCACTCTGGTTTTTGTAGGGTTCGTGTTACTCCAGCTTATGTCGTGTGTTCTGTGTCTGTTTTTTCGTTTTATTTTGTTATTAATGGTCTGGTCTGTCTTCCGACTTAACGATTTCTGTCTGCCCCTTTAGTATCTTCATACTCCTGGATTTCTAAATTCAAATAAGCTTACATTCTTAAAGGATACTTCTAAGACTACATTTGACCCTAAAATGCCAAAATTTGGAAAGAATAGATAAGGTGCTTCAGCCACCGATTGCTAAAATTGCCTTTACCGAAGCAATTTTAGGTGTTAAACATTCACATACTAAATGGTCAGAAAGCTGAGCCTATATCGCTTACATTAGGCCAATAAAAAACAAACATTTAATGACCAATCGTGGTCATGATTGTTGATTCACTTTATAAGGATACTCATTACAAATTTTCTGTCAAATATTATTCCATAGGCCAAATGGTTTTAGAAGAGGAGAATCATCCACGCTAGCCAGGTTTGAGTTTGATCAAAACAACTGATGTAACTTTTTCGCAGGATCTTATCTAGATCCTACAGGTCAAATATTAATACCTTTGCACATGAGCTACAGAAGGATTTTTTATGTTTCAATCAATCAAAAACAGAGGTGCTTCGCAAGCGCAGCATGATACAACCGCAGAACGTTGAGATGTGAAAGATGAACAAGATATCATTTGGGTAAGTGTTGGACACAGTAATGTGCTGGACACAATAAAGTGCTGAACACACCATAATATATCAATATAAGTGATCATTTTGACCCGCATTTTCCTCAAAACTAGTGTTATTTTCGGTTGCATTTTTCATAAGGAATGATTAAGAAAAAAAACCATCAAAATCAGATGAAAAAGAAAAAATTTCCATATTATAAACCGGAGGTGCAGGCAATGCCTGCAAAGTTCGCCTCCTTGTCCCCAGCTTGTCGTATTCCGCTATTTGAATCAAAGATGACTTTGCGTGAAAACTTGTTTTGCAAACATAACAGTCTGAGAGTCTTTTTTA
>JAULBM010051647.1:0-10511 GCA_032357055.1 Geukensia granosissima
TAGTTTTAGAATAGAAATTAGAAAACTTTGACATTTGTTGTTTAATTATGTTAATTCATTGGATCTAAGTTATATACAAAGAATGGATCTAATACTTTGTTGAAACTATTATGTTAGTCCTATTTGGGTAAGGGTGATCCTGGAGTAAAGTTACAATTGAGCTAGAATTGAGATGTCTATTCGTTTTCTTACTGCAAATTAATGGTAATGTGAAATGTCAAAATCTTTTTGAAACTAAACTTTTACAATCAAGACTCTTCAATACATTACATAAAAGAAGCTTAAGCACAACTCTATTATGACAAAATTGAGAAATTCTTTTGGTTGCAGATTGAGCAATTACTTAAAAGGCAATTGCATAGTGAGTGAATTAATCATCAATTGAAATTCAAATACATATAATAAAGTTTTTTAAATTTGTCTTTTTATAAAGACTGAATCATATAAATACATAAGATGTATGTTTTTTTTCATGCACTAGAACTCTCAGTTAGAAGCACAAGGCTATGAAAACCACATATTTTAATTAAGATATGGAATCAAGTTTAATGGAATTATACCATATATTCTTTGGCCCAGTGGGATAAAAAACTGGGACATAATAGAAAATGTACAAATGATTTATTGAAGTAAATTCCATCAATGCCTGATTAACAAGGGCTTATGTCAAGTTTGGAAATAATGATGTATGAGCTTTCGAGGACTGCATTCCTGTCTGACAGGATACCAGATTATTATCCGAACTGATAGATTTTCTGCTGGTCAAATTGTCATATAAATTAAAAAATACATCATTTTGTGTCAATATAGTTTGGATGCAGAAGCAATTATAAAATTTATGATTTTCATATAAATATTTTCAAGTACAAAGGTCAATACTTTTTATCAAACATGCACTTAATTACAACATACAAATTCTGATTGTTTTAACATATTCCACAAAACCATATTCCATTATTTTTAAAAAATTAAAAAAAAATTTCCTGACCTTCCAAAGATTTTTATTTCTTTCATTTAAGCCAGTGTTTAAAAATAATATGCAAATGGGGTAAACAGCTCTCCAGCAAGGAGAAGGGGACAAAGCAGGCCTTCAGGTTCTAATTGTTATGAATTTTCCTCATACCCTACCCTGACAAACAGGAGGGAGACATATGACGGACCTGAAAAGGGAAGACATGGAACACTTACTGGCCCTGATAATGCTTCAGACAAAATGAAGCCAAGAAATCTCTTACAAAATTTACAGACAAATGTACGGACAAGGGTAAAACTTAAATGCTCCTGTCACTTCAAGGCATGTGCTTAAAAAACACCTAACCTCAAAAGGTTAAATGTACTTTCAGTATTAAAAAAAAAACTTAAATTTAATTATTTGTTAGCTGGAACGTTAGTAAATTTTCAATGAAACCTGATCTCTATAGCAGGAACTGCACTCAAATGCAAATAATTATTCACCTAAAAAATTTTGCAAATGTCATAAATTTTACTATTTCATTAATGAGTTAGTGGATTTTAATTCATTTCCTTGTTACCTGAAGCAGGTGAAAAAGATAACATTACAACATAATTACAATTTTACCTCACACTTTGGTTCAAATTACAAACCATAAACTTTGCACTGAATGCACATCTACAAAATCTACACAAATGATACTTGTCAAGAAACTGTTAACTGCAACATTTCCACATGGTTAAATATATTTTGAAGATATGCAAAATTTTACAATTTTGCATGATACAGATAGACACTAAATGAGTTGTGGTTGTCTGCTATTTTTAAGCCACGGAAGTTTTAAAATCTGACAGTTTAACAAAATTTATTTTTTTGTTTTGGAATATTTTGTGAAATCTAAAATAAAAAAATGCTCGAAATAAAGTTTTGATAAAAATCAGGGTGTATGATGTGTCGATAAAACACAGTAACGAAGGTTTATAATATATATATGGTATCTTTTCACTATTTAAGATCAAATGCTGTTTTTGTGCAAGACCAGATGTAACAATTGTGTCAAATGCAAATGAAGTTGTTTCTTTTCAGCATACATGTTACCAATTTCCATATTTAAAACCTAAATGTGTCAGGTATCTAAATAAAACAGTATGTGATTAGTGTTTCTGGAGAAATATGGTTTGCACCAGGTGCCGCATAATCAATCAGTCAAGAATCATTATTTTATTTTCCATTTATGTATACCGCAAGTGTGTCCACTGTAGAAAACAACAGCTATAGGATGTGTAACAAACAATATAACTGTCGCTTGACACTTGTCAAACACACGTCCACCTGTCAAAGAAATGTCATAGCATTGAAGGTAAATTGTCATCAAGGTAAAGTGTTGATTCAATACAAAGCTGATCACAAAACCAAAGATTATTCTGTTCAAGCAAACTGTTAAACAACAATATATTTTGATCAATTTTTTATTGACATGCTCAAAATACCAATAAATTGTCATTATAGCAATTTTCTATCCTGAGAACATCTGCGGTTTTATATTGTTTGAATATAAAATATTTTCATTATCATTTCTGTTCCATTAAATTTATTATTTTTCACAACCGGTCAGCAACAATGAGGTCTTTCATTATAAACTCACCAAATTAATAATAGCATTATCCAACAATGTAAAAATGACTATATCCCATTTCAAAGATTCAATATTAATTCTGATGGAAATAGATGGTATTGAAATTAACAAAAATCTGGTAATTTCCTATGTAAACTAATAATCTTACAATACTAAAAATGTGTGTTATTACATTGAAATTCATATAAAAATATAAACTGCAGATTTATTCAATAATTTCTGCAAAATTCAATTTGCTTTTTGTTTGTTTGTTTTTTTTATTTTTTTTTTTTGTCGCCTTTGCAGATAAATGTAGGCTTAAAACAACTTTTGTGTTCTAGTTATTTGGGGTTTTCTGTATTTGAAGTTTCAAAAAATTCAACATGTGGCGTTCAGATTTATGGGGGAGGGATAAAAACCCAAAGAAAACCATATACAGACTTCAGGCCTTTTCACATGTATTGTCAGTTGAGCCCACCCTTTGTTGTATTGGTGAAATCATGTTATATATGGGAAAGGCTTCAGTTCACTGTAATGGAGAGACTACAAATGTTGTTTAACCATTTTTGTCAGATTCCCAAACTTTCATTCCATATGTCCATAGCATTATATTTTTGCCAATTTTCTGTTTGAAATTACATTAAATAAACATTAAACTGCCATTTTTTAACTGAAAGAATCTTCAATGACAAAATGGAAATCAAGATACCTTTTTCCAGCTAAAATTTGAAATAGTTTCCAATATTCCTGCTGGTCTAAGCACCCATCCCCCTCCCCATCTTAATTTAGTTTTGAATCTTTAAGCCCCACCCCTTATTTTAATTTCATTTGTAATCCAAAAGCACCGGTTAATTAGTTGATATTGCAATGCTTTACAAGATGACACTTTTATTTTAAGAGACATTTAATGTAGGGGAAAGAAAACAGAATTCATCACTTCAGGCCTTTCTAAATTATAGAAACATAAAATTTTTGGAAATGGAATTGAGGGAATTACAAGTTTTGCCAATTCATATAAGCAAGGAATATTGCATATCTCTAAATCCAGCCACAAGACCCACCAGTTTTGGGTTTTTTCTAATATAAAAGGTCTCAAAACTTATAAGGTGCCACTAGTGGAGCAGGAGTTGCTTACACTTCTGAAGCACATGAACTCAAAATGGTTTTTGTTGGGTTTGTGTTACTCCAGCTTTAGTTTTCAATGTAATGTTGTTTGTTCTATGTTTGTCTTCAATTTCATTTTGATGGCAATGGTCTTGTCTATCTTCTGACTTAACTAATTCTTTTTTCCCCTTTGGTATCTTTGAATTCCTCATAGCAACCACTTAACAACATTTTATAGTTAAACAGAGTAGCCAACAACCTACAACACTCAGCCACAACACCTCCCCTTTATTAAGCTTAAGGTATATAGGCAATTAAAATTTCAAGCACATAATGTAGTTATATAATAATTAATTTACAGGAACTAAGCCTTTTGGCATGCATTTATCACTTTGTGCACGAAATTTCCACATCATTCTTTCTGAATGTTTAAAAGTTTACCACAAAAATTTATCTTCATTAACTTTAAACAACTTTTTTCAAGCTTAGATAATTTTAGTGCCCTCCATCAAAGCTAGAAGTTGAGGATATTGGGCTGAATGCTAACTGAAAAATGACCTATTCAGATGTCTAAAACTCCACTAGTTAGTTTCATGACCAAAGGACAGGTAACTACTTACAGCTAATTGATTACTGTTAATAAAAAAGAGACAAAAGTAGATCTCCCTGTAGCATTCCATGACATCCATTATTAATGTCAAGTTACCTGCAAAGAACTCCCAGACAGGAAACAAGCTCGTAATTATGATTTAAACACTAAAATTGATTTTATCACATGTTTTACATTATTCCCCATTACATGGCCATTTTGTTGGCTTATGTAATGTTAAATGAATTGAAATGGGACCAATTGATTTTATAATTATGGAGTTGAAAATGATATTTTGATTGTAAAACAATTACCAAACCACTGTTCTGAGTAGCTGGAAACTGTGCAGTTTTAATTTTTCATTGAATGGAAATAAATTAGTTTTTTTTTCATAATAAAATGAGTTTTTGAATATAAAATATGAAATATTAACCTAATTACTTCAAATACTTAAATGCCCTAATGTGACCAGTAGTGTTTAAATTTTGACAGCTATTTGGTAGATGGCTATCTCCAGACACATCAGTGACATTTCCATGTTTACACATATTAAAAATTTTACAACATGTGAATGGTTAGATGTACCATTCATACATTCAAAGACAAAGGAACTTAGCATCTCTTTTACCATAACCCTAAGACTCAATATAGACCGTTAATTTGCTTTTAAAAAAATGACTTTGACAAGTGAAGTGTCTGAACAGAATCCATAACTTCTATAAAGTGTTTTAAATAAAATTGAACTATTTAGTCTGAACAGAATCCATAACTTCTATAAAATTTTTCATAAAATTGAACTATTTAAGCCATATTTTACTTATACAGAATTAAAAACCAAAGAGGTGATTTCTATTTTACAAACAAATTTAAATATAGATGATACATGTAGCAGTCACGAAAAATTGACAAGTTTTCCAAAAATAGACAATTCCAAAGTACCGGCTTTGAACCGATTGAATATTTTTTTTAATCACTGTAATTATGGCAATTTAAAATATGGAAAAAAGTTTCATGTTTAGAAATCTATAAATAAATGCCCACAATAAATCATTGATAAAAGTACCTAAACTACAAAAGTATTGTATCATACCAAAATCTTTTTGAAGATTGTATGCCAATTTGTCAAGTTAGCTACAACCCACACAAGGATCATAAATCAAACACTTTTAATAATTCATACACATTTGTCTTTAAATTGATCCAATACCGCCTATCAGTTCAAACATGCATAAGTTTTCTTGTCATAATACATTTATACCTTTACCGAACAATATGTTTCGAAAATGAAATATGATTTTATTTTGTCATTAAGCCAATGACTCAATGATAATCTGGTATAAGATTGTTATTCCTGTGAATTACCAAGATCAAAAGCACTATTTGTTGACTTGGTATGAAAATATCTTGAAGGTGCCTTAATCCCACACCACAAGAAACAGTTTTTAATCCTAAACAAAAACTTGTATTTAATCAATTTCCTGTGCAGCTTAAAATTATGCTAAATTGATAAATTTACCAATAAAAACTTTGTTCTGGAGCACCACTTCTGGAAATTTTTTGATTTACATTACTGCCAGACTTCATAATCTTAAACTGAACATTGAGTAAGTGTCACAGACAGTATTTTACTGGAATTGCAAATAGTAAATTAATAGGCAGACAAATTAGGCTGGACCAGTATCCAATGATCATTTTGACCCCATTTATCCCAACAATGGAGTAAATTCATTACATTTTTCAAAGGGAAATAGTATTTGAAAAGATTGATCAACATAAGATGAAAAATAAAAGTTTTCCATATCATGCAAAATTTTGATGATCCCTTCTATCTCAAAAACAGTAAGAGATATAAATAATCCATTGAAATACTACTGAAAGCTCTCATTGAGACCAATTACAAAAAACATCAACATCAAAATCTGATGAAAACAAAAAAATCCATATTATGCAAAATGCCTTTTTCACCCACTTTTATTTATATTGAAAATGGTAAGAGATTAAGACAACATACCTTTTGACATACTGCCCAAAGCACTCATTTAAAAGAATCTAATGAAAAAAAAAATCCCCTCAAAATTGGATGAAAAATGAAAATTTCTTATAAATGGCAAAAGTGCTTTCTTAAACCCTTTTGACCACTTTAATATTAAAAGGGTAAATGCTAAAACAATGCTAGCACAGAGTTTTATTGCTTTTTTTATTAGGAGTCTATTGAAAATAAAAACAAACCAAAAACTTAAGAGAAATATAAATTAGTTTCCAAAATTGTGCGGTCATTTTTCAACCCTGTATATCTCAATAACCATAAGTGATGGGTTATTGTGCATGTGGCTTAGTCATTGAGAATAAAAACAGAAAACCATTAAAATCAGACAAGAATAGATAACTAACATTTATATATGAGAACCTCTTTTAGTCCCTCCCCCCGAAAAACATGTGAGCCTGGATCACACAAAATCAATTACAACCTTTATCTATTACATGTACCAAAAATCAATGTCCCAAAAAGTAAAAAGATTTCGTAAACAGGAACAAAAAGTATTGCACAGAAACCAACCTGAAGCAAAAGACATTGGCATACCATAATTAGACATATGAAAAAAACCATATCTTGTCTTTGGCCTAAGGATAACCATGAGTATCTAATATACCTTTTGTCTCTAATTTTTAACAACCTTCAAGGGTATAAAAGTTTTGCACTTAATGCATTTATTGAGATCAAATGTTAACAAGCGATCAGGAACCGTGATTTTGATCAGCGTTGGTCGGTGTTGTGGCTCCGTACTGACACTTTGACTTTTTAACAGAAGATAGCGTGTCACCTCCTGCTTGCCTTTGTTAAGTGGTTTCGTAAACTTTTAGTTTTTAAAGAGCTATTTTGACACTTTACCTTTATGAAGGACAAGATTTTGTCACTCTTTCTACAATGAATTAAATTTTCGTTTACTGTTTCGGAGATTAAAAACTTATTTACAATGAAAAAAATGATTGGTTTGATTACAATATGGATGCTCTGAGGTGTAAAAATTTGTTTAAGTCATACAAATGAAACCATTCTCACCGCGAGCATAACTAACTTTGCTATTAAGTCCTAACAATGAGCCAAATTTAATCAGGGGCAAAAAGTATTGAAAATCCGAAACAAAGTTACCACAAACACATTAAACATGGTAAAGAATCCATGGAAACTGATCCAATTAAATGTTTAAATCACAGGTAAATCATTGACTAGTGCGAGATAAAAGACCTATTTTTTGATAATCTAGGCCGATATTCAGAGTGAGTTACTGGGGTAGGCTACTATACAATGCAAAATGTTAAGTGTCTCGATTGATTTGATCCTATCTCAACTACAAATGATAGGTCGAACAAAAGATGAATTAAGCTCGACAAAAATGTTGAGTTTTATTTACGTTCTGAAAATTGTGAATAATGCAGCTTTTTAAAACATAAACAATGTACTAGTACAATGCTACTTGTGATGTTTTCACATTGCAAGTGGTTTGGACGTAAGCTTAATTTTGATAGCAAGTTTTAAGAACAACAAACTCAATGTATGCAAGATAAGACAAACTATTTTTGATTAATGAAGTAACTATATGTATAAGAAAATAACATCCTAGAGAACATGTATCTACTGGACACGGATGCCACCACTCTGGCAAACAGGAAGCAGACATATGACAAACTTGAAAAGGGGAGACACAGTAAAACTCATATTGATAATGCTTCAGACCAAATGTTCAGTCAACCCAACAAACACAAGCCAAAAAATCATTTATAGAATTACGGACATACATACAGACGATGGAAAAACTTAATGCCCCACCATCTAAAGGCAAGGGGGCTGGGGGGCATAAAAAAATTCAAATTTGTTCTTACTTTTATAGAACATTGTCAACCATTCAATGCAATATTGGGTCAAAGTACAGAAAGGCAACCGGAAAACATTTGTCTCTTATTAAATGATATCATCCAACAGATTGGTCATGCCAACACCACACTGAAGAACGAATTTTTTTTATAAACTCTATAAAAAAGAACTAGTGAATCATCAGCCATACACCCTGGAACCGAGTGAGGTGAGCTAGATGATCAAATGAATGAGAATGGTAAAACATTCACTAATGTATTTCTGTGACAAGACATAGGCAAAAACAGTCAAGTATAAAATCTAACCAAACAAACAAAATACATACATAAACTTCAAGTCAATTCAAGGACCAATTTATTTTCATATTTGTCAAAATTTGTCACCTTCTGATAAAAACTCAGGTAAGGCAACATACACCTTTAATAAATGACTTCTCAACAAGAATGAGTCATCAAGGTCTCTACCTTTGAAAGACACTTCCCCTGTTTCGATTCACAACATTAATTTTTTTTGTATTTTTATGAGGGATTTTCAAATGTATCAGGTTGTGGGAAAAGACATAAAATTTGACGATCATGCTTGATTTAAACGAATCTTTCAAACTTGAATCATCTACGATTTACATATATTACGATATATGATATTACGATTTCCCATTGTAGCTCATTCTCATAAAAGTGAAATAGATTCAAAAACTGATGAGATGAAATAAACATACGTTTGAATGAAAGCAATATGTCTGTAAACATTTCTCTTCAATGAAATGTGAAATTTTAATATCATCACTATTCAGCTTTCCAAGTCATTCAATATTGGTTAAAATCGTGTAATGGCCAATTTATATGCTATTTAGTTTCTATCTTCTTATCTGTAGTGACCTATTTGGAGAAAAAATGCTAAGAGACTTAATTTAGCAACCATGTCAACAAAGTTTTTGTAAGATGGGAAAATAATTTTTGAAAAATTTTTAAATAAGTTCTAAATGAGTCGCTCATGCTTTAAATATAGGTCTAAATATAGGTCCACATTTAAAGCATGTATTGAAATTGTCATCCCTATAGTTGCATCATGCAAACCAATATAGTTGATGTGTGGGAATTATTAGTAAGCTGGAATGGAGTTTTACTATGTTTTTCTTATCAAGTCGTTCATACATTAAATATTGGTCTAAGTCAGCATGCAATGATGCTGTCTTCCCAAGATGCATCATGTTGATATGGGACATGTCAGTTAGCTGGTATGGACTTAATCCATGTTTCTTAACAAATTCATTCTTAACCTTTCTTTCTCAGATGCCTATGATCAGGGTATCAAACAAGTCCCTTCACTTGGCCAGCTAAAAATGGGAGGAATATCCAATCCAATGTCATTTCCTTTATTGTTTCTCTAACCTTTCAATTTCAATTTTTTATCAAATAACTTAAATGTCTGCTAGAAAGTTAATAAAGTGCCATTTATGCCAAATTTCAAAGTTACTGTAATTCAAAAGTCTGCAGTCTAGTTTAAGACATGCTGAGGTTAATCTGATTTAGTAGGTTCTAAAAATGGACCCAAAGGAAGAAAAATCAGTAAATTGTCTACTTAAAAAATCATACATCATCCAAATATACAATTCATGGAACTCAAAAGTAGATTTACATGTTATTCAAACATTCCAAAGACCCTTTTACCTGCCACAGGTACAGATAATTTTCAAGTTGACAAATACAAATCAGACCTGATATTAGTTACACAGGTATGAGAGGAAATGAAAGCAGAGCGAAAAAATAAGACAAACTAATTTTTCATGAGATAAAATTCCACAGTCCAAATTATCACCCGGTTGTTGGATTAGATAAACCTCTTCAAAACCGTGAGGTGTTTGTTATTAATAAATAATAACTGTCCCAACTCTCCTCATGGTGTCTCAACATCTATAACATTAATTTAAGTATCTTATCATATAACTTTAAATATCTAGAGACATGAGGACAAAGTTTCAGGTTAGGTTGAGGGAGAATTCTAGTAATTTGTAGCAATATCAGCCAATTTTTTGGGGGTCAGTATTATTTGTGGAGGTAACCAGCTCATCGAGATGAAGGCTCAATTTTTTTTGGGGGGGTCTCTATTTTCACTTTAATTGCATTGGTTTTAATTTACATATTTTACCCCTATCAGATATTTTGCATGTAAAAAACAACTACAAAATTTTTTAAAATGCAAGTTTTGAGACAATGTTGATGTGAATAAATAATTGAACCAATGAATGTAACTATCTCTCACAGCCTTCATTTTGAACTAAGTTCATGACCTTCATTTTGAACTAATATAAAAATAGGAGATGTGGCATGATTGTCCATGAGACAGCCACCCACCAAGTGACAGTAGAATTTTAACT
>JAULBM010051658.1:0-10511 GCA_032357055.1 Geukensia granosissima
AAATGTGGATTAAATATGACGTCATAATTGATAACGTTACTTATGTTCTTTTGATTTCTGTGTTTCCATTTTAATCCAGATTAAGTTAAGCCAGAACCCCAGCACTAGTGTGAACGCAACAGGTTACCTGTAAACTGGCTTAAGTTGATCTGGATTAAGTTAATCCGGATCAACTTGAGGCTAGTGTGAACAGGCCCTATATTTCCCAATACTTATGCAATGAAAATGGAGTTGGAACATTTTTTTCTACTTTGAATAGGCAAATTATTTTTTCGTAAGTGTCAGAATCAAAAGGTTTTGGGGAAAAAAGAACACTCCTTCCTTTGTCAGTATTTAAATCTTTCAATAACAACCTCTTTAATGGAAGTGACAATAATTTGACATACTTTTAAATTTAAATTCACCAAAGCAGGAATTAAAAGGTTACTTAAATTCCAACAAATCACCTATGCCATGAACACATTCAACTTACCATCTAACCCATGAACACATACGATTAAATGATGACCTTCACTGTCATCAACACCATCTGGTGGCATCATAAAATAGGGAACTGTTGAAGCCAGGGTTTGGAACTCACTGAAAACGAAGTATAGAGGTCTTTATAATTACCTCAAACATTATTGGCAAAGTTGATTTATAGTTAAATTACCTATCTAACTTCTGATTAATTTATCTTTTTGCACAAATATTGAAAAACAAGACATACTGTGAGGAAAACTTACAATAGATACCCTGCTCCCCTTTGATTATCTGCCCTTGGAATGAGTTGAAATGAATTTCCTTCCTATATGCATATCAACACATTATATATTATGTTCATGTAAAGTTTTAATAAAATCCATTGAATGGTTTAAGAGGATATGATCTTACAAGGTATGTGGACAGAGAGATGGATGGATGGATGGACAGACCAACTGAAGACAGACAGGGTGATTCATGCATACCACCAAACTTTGTTTGCAGCATTTTAACCGTAAGCTTTCAGAAGCATGTATCAAGTGACCCCACATTTGTCCTTTAAAGCATAACTTAAAAATTTTAGTAGAGGAACACTTAAGGATCAGACTGTTAATTTAAAGTTAAGCTAAAATTATCTTAGTAGTTTTAGAGTAGACTTTTCAGTGAATCTTCAAATGGGCCCCTTTTTTAAATAAGTTCAGCTTAGGCAGCCATCTGGGCAGGAAGTTGGGGATGCTGAACAAAGTTTTGCAAAAGGACCATCAAAAGACTTTTCAATTAAATTGACATGCTTAAATAGATTCAGACAAAAACATTTCTAAGTGAATTTTCCAGAGAGTCCTGACTTATCAAGTTTAGCTGTGCATAAGATAAATAATAGTTTTTACAGCTCATCAATATAACATGTATAATGAATATAATCAATATAACATGTAAAATGAATACATATTTTTGACTGTCAAGGGTTAAATTCTATAATCAACGCAAATTGTATGTTAACTTTACTCAAACATTCTTACCTGTATAACTGGCCATCAAACTTCAATTGTTTCTTTAAGTTCTCTCTAGCTTCAACAAAACTAAAATTGACATAAATCTGTCATTAATTAACATGTAAAATTATATGGAGTTTTCAATTATAATATACATTGCAACCCAATTTGATTACTGGATATAATGATTATATTTGAAATTTAGTCCAGTGGTTTACCAAAATCTTGAGTTTTAATATAAATACTGTCATAACTGTTCACTTTTATGTTCAAAAAGTCTTATACTTTTATCATGACATGCATTTTGTATGCAAATATGTGGAACATGTACATGATGTATATGGAGGTAAAATGTTCACAACTTAACATCTAGATCTACCCTGAATATTTTGTAATTCATTTACACATGTAATAAGAACAGGTATGACAAGGATACTACAGAAAATATTAAAGTCGATAAGTGACCAACGAATACACAAACATTTTTCAGGCTACATAAGATTCAATTCATAACCTGATAATTCTTAAATAACAAGAAAATTTCTGCACTTTAGTAGAATAGAAGAAAATTGCAAAAAACTGGGTTTTTCATTTTTCATTATTGAATTATGAACAGTTTATATGATTATGTGTATGTTCCTTATACAGTGTTATAAACAAATGAATCATTGAAGTTGGTATAAGGGTAGTATAACCAAACAGATAATAAAACTTAGGTGCTTTGCAGTCATAACATGATACCACAGCAGCATATTGACATGTGAAAGAATAAATTAAAATTTGGCAAAAAATGTGTGGTTAAGGTGGACACATTATTTTGCAGGACAAAATTATAAAACAAAACCATGCAAAATTGGATTTTTTACCCACCTTTTAGCTTAAAGATGGTAAAGAGATGGAGAAATTCTGTTGACATTTTACTGAATGTTCTCATTGACACATGACTGAGTTGAAATGAATGAAAAAAATCCATCAAAATCACTTTAAAAATAAAAATTTCTCATCTCCTGCAAAGTCACCCTTTTATTTTTTAACCTTTTATCCCTTAAGGCCTTATATATAATAAAAATCGGCAGATACTACCTAAAAAAGCATTTAGTAACTTTTGTTGCAATTTTCATAAGGAACCATTTGAAAACCCCATTACAATGGAATGAGGAAAAAATTTTAAAAAATTAGGGAGATGTCATTTTTCAGTCCCATATATACAGTATCAACAACAGAAAATGGGGAATGTGGCTTGTTATGTGGGCTATGTCATGGAGAATATAAAAAACCAACATCAATACATGTATCTAGACAAAAAATAGATAACTTACATTCGGAAATATAAAAATTATTATTTGGTCCCTCCTTAAAAAACAGGCAAGGCTAGATCATCTGAATTCAATCCCAACCAGTATTATATATTGGTGTCATTGTGTTGAAATTACTGAAGTGAATCTTTACTGTCTACAGACAACAATGATGTTGATGAAGACAGACCCATAATTAATATTATATGACCTCATAATGTTTGGTGTAGTATAACTAGAGGCTCCTATGAGCCTGTAATCGCTCACCTGTCTCAAACAGCCTTGTATTTAGAGTTTGTGCAGATACCCTAAGAAACAATCATACAAAGTTACATCTATATCCATTTAGTAGTTTCAGAGGAGAAGATTTTTAAACTTCACTTCAAAATAACCTAAAAATGTCCAGAAAAGGGGCAATAACTCCAACAAGAATTAAGGAACTTCCTTGAAAATTTCACCACAGATAGATTTCATCATGCTGAACACCCTTGCTTTTACCCTTTGTCAGATTTTGAGATGTATGTGAAAATCTATGGTCAGACCCTTATGTTCTATTTTTTAGTAATGGCAGCCATGTTTTTCAACAGATCAAAAATTGAAGCATAAACTTTAATTTGTTCATAATACCCAATCATACATCCATTCAGTAGTTTTAGAAGAGAAGATTTTTAAAAATTTAACTTCAAAATTAGCTAAAAAAATGTCTAAAAAGGGCCATAACTACTACAAGAGTAAAAGTTCCACAAAAATTTCACCACAGATAGATTTCATCACGCTGAACATTTTACCCTATGTCAGAATTTGGCTAAAGTTAATGGTTTTTGAGATATATGTGAAAATCTTTCGTCAGTCCACTATGTTCTGTTTTTAGTAACAACAGCCATGTTTTTCAACGAATTAAAAATTGAAGCACAAACTTTGTGCGGAATACCCTTAGGAACAATCATAGAAAGTTTCATCTAAATCCATTCAGTAGTTTCAGAGGAGATGTTTAAAATTTTAACTTCAAAATTAGCTAAAAAACATCTAAAAAGGGCCATAAAACCTACAAGAGTCAAGGGATATCCACAAAAATTCCACAACAGATAGATTTCATCATGCTCAGCTGAACACTTAAACCTTATGTCAGAATTTGGCTAAAGTTAACATTTTTTGTGATATATGTGAAAATCTTTGGTCAGACCCCTATGTTCTATTTTTATTAACAGCAGCCATGTTTTTCAACGGATCAAAAATCAAAGCATAGACTTCGTGCAGAATACCCTAAGGAACAATCATACAAAGTTTCATTTAAATCCATTCAGTAGTTTCAGAGGAGAAGGTTTTTTCTAAAAGTTAACGACGATGATGACAACAGACACCAAATGATGGTAATAGCTCAACTGGGCTTCATCCAGGTGAGCTAAAAAGTGGTGCATACAAATATAAAAATAAAAGTGAAGTTCCAGGCAAGTGTTTTGGATTTTTTGTGCAAATTCTGACATTTTGTTTTATTAATAAGTTGATATCAAATTTCACTACTTCTTGTGAAATTACATGTAATTATGTGTATTGTCATGAGTATATTGTAATGTTTCAATGAAAAATCTACAAATAATGAAAATTTGATAATATGGTGTTACACACAGTGTATCTCATCACCCAAATAATCTCTGAACGTGAGTGATAAACACAATCCACAGTAATTCCTTCCCATCTATATAAACAGGCTTATTAAACCCTTTATAAACATGTATAATCTGATTAGCCTACCTGAAATACTCTCCCAATTCAAATCTCCTAATAATTATTTTTAAAATGTAAATTAAATATATATTTGACAGAATTCTACCTTATAAGTAAAAATACTGGTTTTTGATTGGTTGACAATTGTGAAATTTTTCATGAATTTAATGTTGATTAGAACAAGCTTGTAATTGCTCCATGGAACATGTAAGTAAGAATTAAGGATTATGAAGACTGAGTGCTACAGTACGTTAATTAAAGCATGATCTTTTAAATCTACAACATATTAAGACAAGGATGGCTTGAGTAAAATAAAATTCCAATAATTCTCCAATCTTTTCTTGTAATTTTTACCTCAATGTGGCATGTCCTATCTGTGAAACAAGTCGAGGACTGTCATTGTGCAAATGTGACAATAATTCAGGATAAGACTTGGAGGGATGAAAATTTTTCATTTCGGATTCAGAATTTTGATCTGATGTTGTTGAACTCTCAAGACTTTTTAGAATGTTAGAATCACTAGCTGCTCTGTGTTGACTTAAGGTCTGATCTGAAGTTGACTGGTCAGATTTACATGTGTCTGATGATGACTGTGTTGATTCAGATGACTTTTTCAGTTTGAGGTATTCATCCCGTAAAAACTCTGCCACAGTCATTTTATCCTCATGTTCTGAATCATCTGAATCTTGAGTAATAATGCCGCTATCTTTTGAAAGACTAGGGGTAGATCCGTTAGCTTCGGCAGAGTCCTTTCTCAGTTGATTTATAGCACTATTTACAACACTTGTGGGTTCTTTTTTTGGTTCTTGACCCCCATTTTCTGTTTTCTCCAAAATTTCATCGTATCCATTAGCAACACAAGTTCCATCATCACTTTCATCATCATTCTCCTTTACATTTCTTTTAACATACCAATCCTCTTTACCATTTAATACATGTGTAAGGTCATTGGCTAATTTATCACATAAGGATGGTTCCCCATTTGTCGATGTCACAGTATTTATAGAACTAGTTTCCCCTGCAGTACTATTTATATCACATCGGATATCACCTTGACTAATTTTATCATCACAGTAAGTTTGAGTTGAATCACTTTCACCTCCTATAGATTTATTTTCCTCTAATAAACTACTTTTTGCTGAGGTCAATTCATTTTCAACAAAATCATTTTTCTTACGCACACATACATCTGAATCTGAATGAACATGATGACTTTTAATCATTGCCGACTTAGCCCGTCTTCGATGTGTATGAGGTGACTGAGAGTTTGGACCTGTACAGTCAGGCAATGAGGTTATACTTGTTCGAGCCCAACAGGACCGCACAAACAAAGATGGCATTGAGGCTGCATTAGCCAAATGTGGATGCTCATTTTCCTCATCAAGATTTCCATCTTTGTTTGGAGCAGGACTAAAAGTTCCAAGAACAATGGATTGACTATTTGATGATGGTTTTGAGTCAGAGTCCACTGATGTTGATGTCAATACCTGGTCCAGTTTTCTATAACCTACTAACATGCAGTCTTTGGCAGGATCCTTTGCAGCGATGGCTTCTGCCTCAGAGCATGAATAAGAAGATGGACGTTTAAATGTATCTGGTCGTATATTCTTTATAAATTTCTTTTTCTGTTTAGAATTTATTGAAGCATTCGAGTTCGATCTACTTGTCTTTTGTTTTTCAGTTTTCTCCTTTTGTGATCCCTGAGTTTTCACACGGAACTTTTCTGTAAATAAAAAAAAAGAATTATATCATAAAGTGTTGACTTATCATTAATGACAGTGCACCCTTGTTATACCGTTACTGCCCCTCTACAATTGCAGTCTCTCACTTATTGCCACATTTTTGCAAAGTCTCTTTTTCAAAAATTACTATAGACTGCATGTAAATATTCCCTTGATCTATCACCACCCTTGCATATCCCCAAGAACTGGCCTAAATATAATAAGGGTGCATCTAGAAACAAGTCAGGTTATAAATAAATATTCATGCAGTTGTTAACATGTTTCAGTTTTATATATCAACCTTACACATGACCCAAAAATAATCTATGCAGTAGTTTGCATAGAACACTAAGATATTAGAGGAAAGATTTTTGCCAACTGCAAACAAAAAATTTCACATGGGCTAAAAAAAAATCGCAAACAGAGGAGTAAATGCAACTCATGAGATGTTAAAAGATACCTATCTGACCTAATTGTAATTTCTGTTGATCTGTAAGTTAATGTACAATAGGTATTCATACCATTAATTTTAATTCCTGCAACTTGAATTGTCTACTTATATTATTGTCAATAACAAAATTGAATCTAGATAAGAAAATATGAAAAATAATTGAAAAAGAAAACTTGATACACATATATACAGGATGCTAATACACAACTTCCCTGAAATTAACCAAAATGTTTACATTAATATTTTTGGACAGCTTACTGTCAGCGCAGCTCACTTTGGAAATCGCTTTTTTTTACAATTTTAAAGATTTTAAAATGGAATGTAGATGGCATACTTTTGACAGAAGATTGATAGAAAATGTATCTTGGTTTGTCGCCATTTTTAGTGCAAAATATTTCCTTCTTCCCTAAGAGAATTTTTTACTATTGGTGAAATGTGGTTTCAATGGGAAAATTTCTATAGTAAATTTATGGTGATTAATAATCAAATTTCCTAAATAATTTGTTTGATTAGAGTTTAACGTGGCGCCACTTTCAACAATATTTCCTTCATATCACGGCGGTCAGTTTTACTGGTGGAGGAAGCCCAGAGTACCCAGAGAGAACCACCGACCTTGGGCAGGTAATCCTAAATAATGATTGTATTACCATATTTATGGTGTTTAACTGTAAATTATATTTATCTGATCATGATACAACCAAAAATTTGAACTTGTGATCTGAAATGGACTATTAATAGCTAATATAAGAAACCCCGCCAAAGGGAGTTATCTACCTTTCCCTTCTCCATGCAAAATACCATAGACAATGCAAATTACCCAGATTTCAAGAAACCATTGAATAAATTGAACAACTATTGATAATTTATCAACAACTAAGTAAGCCTGATATTTTTATTTAGCATGGGTCAACTTAAAACATTTTGAAATAGAATTAAATTAAATAAATTGAAAAAAGCTGATTTCTGAAGTGAACTGCGCCGACAGTAATATTCAATACAAGTATGTAAAAAATTATTAAACAAAAAAACCCACTTATTAAATATTAGTAAACAAAGGTTTAATACAAACATCAGTTGCAAACATAAACCAGCAATACAATTTTAATTCTCTTCAAATTATCATAAAATCTGAAATTTTCCTTAAATTTCACTTTAAATAAAACAAAAACAATTTGCATAAAATAAACATAAGCATTTATTATGTTGCCTTTATGCCCACACACAATTATATCTCAAAATCACACCAAATCAAAGACACATGCCACATGTGCATCAAATACCATAAATAAAACTCTGTGTTCTTTGTACAGATTTTTTGTGACAGAGAGGTGTTCCTTCAACTGAAAGCATTCCAATTAATACTATTCAAATTTTAATGAAACTATAACAGGAGTCATGTTATTACAAATTTAGTAAGTCATTTTAATAATTATGCATTTCTATTAAAATGTTCTATGTCTGACACTAGGTATAAGTAACAGAATGACACCATATTGGTTCTTGCAGTTTCAAATTTAACAGCTGAATTTCCAAAGTTATGCACACCAAAATCCATAGTGGTCATAAATTTCATTCTCTTGGCCTATTAATGAGTATAACTGATTAGAAGCTGCTGTTGTAGCAATGAGAATCATATATCAGTTCATCCTTATATATTATGAGGTATTACTGACTATTGGGACATTTTTTTAACAAGGTATATTACTCAATTACATGCCTGTAGCCAGCCCCCGTCCCCCTTTGAATACTAATAAGCACTATTAAACTTACGATTCAGATTGAAGTTTGCAGGATTTTGCACCAAAAACAACATTTCACCAGGCATAATGGTCGCTTTGCGAGTTGATGTAACCCCCGACAATTTCTGGCTACGGACAGGATGTAAATTGTATTTCAAAATTTTTAGGTTACTTTTGTGATTGCGAAAAACTTGAACTTCATATCTGCATACTTGTCAAACCTTACCATAACCAATCCAGAAAAAAAAGGTGTGAGAAGTATTGCCAGTATTTGATTGATGACAGGTAATTATAACAGCACAATTGTTCATTTTGGTACTGCGGTCTTTAATTACTTTAATGGACATATTATATGCGTATCAATTATACAAGCACAAAAATTAAACGTGAAAGACAAAAAATGTTACCCCACCATTGTTTGTAGGGTTCTGTTGTTGTGTAAAAATGAGAAACTTTATTTGTTTTTCCATTGTCAAACTTGCATGGATAATAAATAATGCAGCAATAGCATTCTCATTATGAAATAAATTAAATTACAAATAGGGAACAAAATAAAATCAATTTTTTCCAAATTTTGCTCTGGATGATGATATATATTTACTTCATAAAGAATCTTATAAGAAAGTTGCATAAAAATGTATGACAATTTAGCAAAGCTGTCAAAGTTTTAAACTTTAACCTAATGGTTAAGCAATGCTCAAGAGCTTAAGGCCCTGTTCACACTACAAAAGTTAATCCGGATTAACTCCGGTAAATGTAGATTAAGTCACTTTGCGTTCACACTAGATTTGATTTAATCCGGATAAAATTAATTCGAATTAAGTTGATCCGAATCAAGTTAATCCGGATTAAATTGTAGTGTGAATGCAAATGTGGATTAAATCTGACGTCATAATTGATAACGTTACTTGTGTTCTTATGATTTCTGTGTTTCAATTTAATCCGGATTAAGTTAAGCCAGAACATCAATCCTAGTGTGAACGCAACAGGTTACCTGTTAACTGGCTTAAGTTGATCCGGATTAAGTTAAGCCTTGTATGAACAGGCCCTTACACTCAAGGGCTAAAAAACTAAGTCTCATATCTAACAAAATACAAAAAAATTAATCATTTTTTCAAATCTTACTCTGTGAACAAGTTACGTGAAAATCCATGAAGCTTTGACAAAGCTTTTAAAGTTTGAAAAAACTTTAACTTGAGGTTAAACCAGGTGTGGAGGAAAATGATTTTGATGGAATTATGAATACTTTGTCTTGCCTTCTGTCACTTTCATTGCAGACAAGACACACAAAAAATTATTATTAAAATTCAAGCCATAAGAAGAAATATTCAAAGCAGTTAACATTAATTTTTTACAGAAACTCTCATAAAGTGTTATACTTATGGTGAGACTTCAACTATTGAATATGAATCAGGATTAAAATGATAGTTATCTCATAAAAATTATAATATAAATAACATGCAATAAATGTTAAATTGTAAAAAT
The DNA here is from genome assembly GCA_032357055.1 of Geukensia granosissima. Taxonomy (NCBI): domain Eukaryota; kingdom Metazoa; phylum Mollusca; class Bivalvia; order Mytilida; family Mytilidae; genus Geukensia; species Geukensia granosissima. The sequence goes on from JAULBM010051658.1 coordinate 9,871, forward strand.
TAAGTTACCAACATAGTTTTAGGGTTCACACTACATGTAAAGATAAAGGAATAACTCATAGTTTTAAAAACCTTCAAGCACTTGCATTTGAATCCTAACACATGCACATGGGTGAAGATGTACTTACATTTCATACAATAAACAGAAAAAAACTCATTTTTTGTCTACATATATCATTAAGTAAAAAATGACAAAAGTAATTTGGGATATATGACACATACGTTTATATTAAGGACTAAAAGTACTTCAAAATAATTCCAGTTTTGTAAGGACAAGTGTTGTTGAGGCCTGTTTTTGGCCCAAGAATTTGGATGAAAAAAGCAAAGTGGCTAATATCTATTATTTTTTATTATTTTTTGCTTTGAATAATGTCAATAAAAAGAAAATCCAATAGAATTTTTAGTTAATTTGATTCTACAAGGGTCACATGGCACATAGAAGACGCTTAAAATATTAAATTACTAAGAAATCACCTAATATGATACATTTTGTTGATTTTAATACAGATCACACAAAAACATCACAACCAAACTTTGCACAATTAAAGATCTATCAAGTACAAAGGTTTGGTTAAAATATCTTCGTGATGTTTTTGTGCGATCATATCTATTTTGAACAAAACACTTCCAAAAATTGAGTAT
>JAULBM010051680.1:0-20310 GCA_032357055.1 Geukensia granosissima
CATTTTTTCCCGCCAAATTCATTTATCCTTGAGACTTACCATAATATCGATTAAATTGTGATTTAAATTCATTCGGTAATTATTATAGGCCTATTAAAAAACAAAATGTTGAATTAATTTTTTTGTGAAATCTCGTGCAAGCCTCGTCAGAGAACGATAGAAATCTTACCCTCGGGTGTCTGAGATTTTCTCGTCTTGTACTTTAGTTGGTGTTAGATTCTATATGTCTTATTTGAAAACATGTGTGACGAAGACTGGCTGAATCTCTAAAGTATTCAAATGTCGTTTTCCGTTAAATTAATAGGACACATTCATTCAATTTTAAAGTTTTCACTTTTCAAACTTTATGGTTTCCATAACAGCCTGTTGTTCCAAAAGTAATCAATGTATTTCAGCTTGTCGAAGACATATATGCCCTTCATCATTTGAAACTTACATGATTTAAAAAAGACAGATTTCACAGTGGGAACATGTTCAATTCAAACAATTTTATCTCCCGTCATTTTATAGGGTTCGTATTGTTCAATTTCTGGTTTTCGTTCAAGTGCTATGTGTTGTACATAGAAAAGAGAGATTTGGTATGATTGTCTATGACACAGCCTTAAAAAACATAAAATTTCCAAACATCTACAGGTTGCCTGAATGCCTTCAATAATGGTCATATATATACCACCACAGGCAAAATGTAAAAGACCCTCCCAATAGGTATGATTTGTTTTCTGTTCTCATTTCATCTGCCATTTTTGATTGTTGTTCTGGGCTTCATAAACATTTTTTAATTATTTTTCTAATTGTTTTCTCTTAATGTGTATATTGGATGGTATAAAATTGACATTTTCTAAGGATAACTAAGAGGCTAATGAATGATCATTTGCTGTAACAAAAAGGGACTCACTCATTATTATAAGGCATTCTAGTTTTTTATCAGTTAAAACGCGTAATAACTTGTTGACACCTTGAGACGTCTTTCATTAAGTGCGGAATTCAATAATACCTATTTGTTATATATTTGATATCTGGAGGTTTAAGGTCTTACAGCTTAACTAGATTATCGTTTTTTCTTTATTACTTCATTTTCCTAGATACCGTTAGCTACTCCGTAGGCAACTAAACTTACAACACCTACCGTCATACAGATATACGCATTTTAAATATAAGCTTTATACAATGCTGTTTTAAATTTTTTGTTATAGTTTTAAAAAACTAGGCACATTGTATAATTTATATTGTGGCCTTTACGGATTCCGTTAGGATATTGACTTCGGCTGATTAAGGACCCATAGAGGTTTAATTCCGACTGTTATTTGGTGGATGGATGTCTGATCCCAATTATGCCACGTTTCCTATTTTTATATATTTTGGATAAAAATCGAAAATCAAACACAATATTGACTGGTCAAAACGGAAAAGCAGAAAATTTAGTTTTTAACGGAATATCGCACGACGGATTTTTGTCCTCTATCAGTAAATGCATACTGGTAGTTTTGCCAGCAGAAATAGACATATTCTATAGATTCTATTTATGTTTTCGCTCTAATATTTGATTAAAACTAACAAGTATTATTCCATCTGAAACGGACCGATTCCGGTCTAAAAAATTACAGCATTATTTAAACAAAGATATTCATGATTCTGGTTTTTAGAGTTTTACACAGTTGGTATTCTTCCTTTCCCAAATTGAAAAAGGGTATATAACAAATATAAAAATAGGAGATGTGGCATGATTGCCCATGAGACAGCCATGCACCAACCAAGTGACAGTAAGATATGGATTTTGTAATTGATTACTTTATTTTAGTTTCTAAGTGTTTAAATTTTTTTTTTTTTTGCTTCATGTGACACATCGTTTCCATTTTATTAGGGAAAACCTAATATTATAAAAATAGGAGATGTGGCATGATTGTCCATGAGACAGCCACCCACCAAGTGACAGTAGAATTTTAACTTCTACAGGTCCCATTATGGCCTTCAAGTTCATAGTTCATAGTTCCTTACGTCCATAAAAACACAGATTGACCTCTACTAAAGACTATAATTGTATAATATCATTGTATGGAAGGGCGCCATATCCATGGCTGAAGTTGATATTATATGTTATCCGACTTTGTTTTGGTTAACATTGTCTTTTCACAGACTTCTTGTCTAATATTGCTTTATGAAGAACATTCAAAGAAAAAATTATACGAGTTGTCTGTATGAGCACAACAATGACAATACGGACTAGCTATATTATTAACTTTGTACAAATCGGCATTCATTTTGGCTTGTGTGCATTGATTTCAGCGTTATCTAGAAATTCAAGATTTAAAAAAAATTTAACTTCCAATGTTGTGGCTCCTATAACTTACGTTGTACCGGATGATAAATAATCCAGAAAGGTGTTTTTAAAGCAGATGAATTTGTTAAAAAATCTATATAACGAATGGGTTTCCGTCTTCCGGAATTTATTTCTTTGTTTTAATTATCTAGTCAAAAGTTTGCTATTTCTTAGTGCTTTGCGGAGGCATTGCAAGAAACGTTTCCTTGTGCTTGAGGTTTATGCTTTGTTGATTCCGTTTATGGAATATGTGTTAGAATTATCCGGATTTATTCCATATCCGTTATTTTTATAACTATGATCTCAGAACGTTTGTGTCGTTGACATTCGTACACCGAATGTAATGTTTTAAAACCAATGTAAATGTTTGAGATTGAAATACTTTCTGAAAAGCCAAACCGTTTGAAAGTGCACGCATCTGAAGGAGCCTCCCGAGCTGTGTAAACAATGCTAAAGGTCATATTGAGATGACAACGACTTCAAATGTTTGCATGTTTTATCTAAATTTAGTTTCAATTATTTTGCAGGAATATTTAAGAAAACGTAAGACCATTGTTCCGAGATTACATGACAATTTGCTTGAATTATGTGAAAAGAAAAAAAAAATCTTACCATGTTTAGCTGTGATCTAATTACAGTTCGGAAAATATGTTACTGTATCAAGGAATATTGAAACACCATGCTGGTGTACAAACAGCGATTGCTATTTTGGAAATGGAACTTACTTCTATCTGCAGAAACATGAATAATCTTTTAATCACATACTATAATATTTCAAAAGTCATATAAATTCAAAGACTCGTGTTCTATTAAAGTTAGGTGAGAAGTCATAAAATAGCAATACATATGCATCACGTACAGCATATTTAACAAAGTATGGAGAGAGATGAATAAAATTTTAAGCAGATAGCAATAACAAAAGTCATGTTTAAATTCAAAGACTCGTTTTCTATAAAATTCTGGGCGAAGTCTTTTAATTGAAATTTTAGATAACGTTTTGCGTGCATGTATCAGTTCTGGTTTTGGATTTGATAGTTTTTACAGAGTGGAATGTAGTTTTTGTAAGGGGGTCTATGATACCACTGACTTAGGGTCTTCATTAATTGACGAAGACCCACACTTTAAGCAAAGCTGTAAATCCCAAAGAATAGAATGTGACGATAATCAAATGTTATCATGGTCGGTCAATTAATTTTACAATTTAAAACAAGTAACAGTAAAATATAGAAACAACATCAACTTAAGTACATGTTTCTGGCTTGAGACAAGGCATGTAAAGTATGTGGCGGGGTTAAACATATTTGTAAGCGTTCGGCAGGGTCAAAGTTTTCTTTGAACATTAACACTGACAAGAAAACATCATATGTGCACTAACTTTCTTTGTTGAAAGCCTTGAAGTTCAGCTTTATCGTTACAATAACGGTGAAATTGTGAAGATTTCCTGAAATTAACAAACAATTTAATATACCTTCCTTTTGTGTTATTTTGTCGCGTCACTGTCCCATGTTTGAGGAGGGTTTGGGAGGGCACGGACATGTTTAGTCCCGCCGCGTGCTTGATGTGCCTGTCCTTGTATGTCGCTGTTTTATGTTTAAATAAGGCTTGATTTTCATTTAACCGGCTAATAGTTACATTTGAATATCATCACTTTTTATATCTTTTTTTTGGGGGGGGGAGTTAACAGCTTGTCGTAGGATATGGATATGTGTCCATTATTGAAGGCCTTAGGGTTATCTTTAGATGTTTGTAATTAACACGTTTTGGATGGCTGTCTCATAAACAGTTTAAAACTTCTCCTTTTTCAATATTTCTTGTTCGAATGAACATTCTATTTTTTATTTGGATTTTGTGTCATTTAACTCCATCTTTTTTCTGTTACAATTGGTGTCTCAGAACAAAACTGTCTGGATTGGGAAACTAATATGTCCTGACGTTCAGTAATGACAACACTTTATCATTTGAGAATTAATTCACAATTGTAACGAAACATGAAATATTACTTAGCTTTCGTCGAGTAGCCATGTTCTCCCTCCATATTTATTTTCTTGAAATCTCTTGAGGTTACGCTTAGCCAGTGGAATTAAATTTCGTCACGACATATTTAATCCGACTGTTAACAGCGATCAATCAAACTACTTTCGACCAATGGAATTGTCCTTCAACCATTATTTCCCTAGCCACAAAATGGACAAAATAATATAAACAACTATGATCAATTATTTATTGAATGTTCCCGGAAAAGGGAGTTCCTGCAATCTGATCACATCGACCATTTCCGCATAATATCCGGAAAAGATTTCCGAGGAATGACGGAAATATACGAGCGTTATCCGATTGGGAGATCCTGCACAACTATAAAAATGACAACTATGGTGTTAATGTCAACGGGACTGCACTCAACCACGAGAATACCAGAGGTAGTTTACAAATCTTGAGGTCTCTAAAAGGCCTTCAACAAGGATGAAATAACACTCAATGTGAAAAGCTCTAAATCGATCCAAATAAAAAATCGTGTATACGATAAATAGTACAGCTCTTATCTGAATATTATTAATAATGTAACTATAATAAACTATAACTGTTTATGCACAAGATATATCATTTTAAGCAAATACACAAATTATTGCAGTAATTCCACTTGTATTGCATAAACTTAGCTTCCACTTCTCCTTTTTCAAAACACGTGGAAATAGCCTCAATCTTAATCCAGAATATAATACCAATGAGAAAGATCCGACGTGGCTATTTTTATTCTTGGTCCCCATTCATAAATTGTCACACTCCAAAAAGATCGATGTTTCTTTATCCAATTGAATGTCTGCACGTCTTGTTGTGTTTATGAAATCTTTTATCATGTTAATATCGTGTGTCTTTAAAAGACGTCTTAAAGGCCAAAATATTAACTGCATATTAGACGAAAATTTTATAGGCCAGTCAATCAAAGTCGACCACACCCATTATCAGTACGTGTCAGTTTACGAATATGCAAAGCAGAAAACATTTTCGTAGAATTAGAATATGGGAATAAAGGAAAATAGCTCTGGATACGTGTCGTTTGGCTAAATTTTATCTAGAAATAGTAATTTTGAATAAATGCTAAAATCTTTAGTGAGATGAGAAAAAGAAAAAAATCAACAATTTGCTGTTTCCTTGATACAAATAGCGTGCATGACCTTGAAGTCTTTATTGTTTTGCCTTCCGATCAAATATCTAATACAATTATTCACCGGAAGTGATATGATTGATATATTGTTTGATGTGATAATAAGGGGTTGGAGATCCATGGCGAACAAATAATGGAATAATGGATCAAGCAAGAGTATAACTTGATGACCGGTCATAGATTACTTTGATATATCAATGTCTTTCTTGTAAATAATGTTGTTTAGTCTGTCTCTAGGTTTAATATCATCCAACTTGTTCTGGTTCGATCCTGGTTAGCTGGCTCCTCCTAAGGAAAATTCAAGAAAATCTTGGATTCTAACTAACCCAACATTCAGGCTAATTAATGAAGAGCAATTTCACATAGAAGAAATAAATTATTTATAAATTATTTATTGCTAAGAGATAAAATTCAAACATTTGGGACTTTCGTATCAAGTTCAAATAACATACTTTAAATTTGATTAGGTCTAATTTTGAATCTTTTCCTCCTTTCTGCAAATATTGTCGTCAGCCACCATTTTCAACGTGTAGATATAAATTGCAAAATACGTCACTACGCTGAAATTAAACTGAAATCATCATTTATTGACAGTTTTCCTAGTCTTGTGGGATAATCAGTCTTTTGCCTGGACATCAAATTTCTGAAATATGGTTTGCATCAAAGATTCTAATCACATGTCTTGGGCCTTTGATGACGTAACATCTAATTTCTGAAATATGGCTTGCATCAAATAATTCAATAACATTTCTTACGCCTTCATTGACGTAACACTACCTATAGAAATATGTTTCGATACAAAATCCAAATGGATTTTAAAGCAGTTCTTGTCAGTAAGAAGCAATGTGGTTTTTCTCATGACAATGGCGAATTAACCACTTCCGGGTTGTTTGAACGAACATGAAAATGCAGCAGAGTGAAATGAGAAATAAACGTGCTTGAAGTTATAGAAAAATAAAATGATACTTGAATCTAAAAAGAACTCAATTTCTTGAAAGCTTAAAATTTGTTTTGTTTTCAGTGAGACAATGGTCATGTGTTGGGATATCATATTTAGTCATTTTGTGTTACGTGGAAGAAGCCCGAATCTATTTTGTGTGACAATAAAAAGGATGGTAAAAAGTGTGTTTTACAAATTAGTTTTGACAAAAATTCAACAGACATCTTAATTTAGTTGAAGCATATGTGTTTGCTGAAGATACCTGAAATTGGATAGAACACAAGTTATATCATACTTTTGAAGTCTTCTCTAGTTTACAATGTTTATTTTAGCATGTTTCCAGATAATAGAAATATACATTAATTGCAACCTATTTAATGACGAAGACAGAATCAAATGGAAAGAAAAGATGTCTGTGTCTGACAGTCAGTTTATCCTGTTCCCCAGTCCCATGATGCACTACGTTTATTTATTGCGATGCATGATGGGACGGGAACCAGGATAACAGTCAGTTATTATATAATTATTCACTTTTTATGCATTCAAAAACATGCTTTAAAATTTCCTGTTTTGGTCAGTGCTGCAATCTCTGCTGCCTTTTACCAACAGGTTAATATCCATTATTCGAGCATCAGGTAACCAACTGAGATTATTAGATTAGTCTGCTCTTATTTTAGTATATGAGTGACATTTAAAGAAGAAATGGTGTGCAGTTTCTTTCCTAGTATCATAATGACTCATGATATATTAGTAGTTTGCATTTGCAATTCTTTAAAACTGGAATTTAATATATATTATAAATTTGTTATAATTAAAGATTTATGGGTTAACAGAATTGTTTGAAAATTTTCCAGTATCAACTGGCGATTTGATAGTCGCAAACTGAGATTACTGGCGGAGCCTCAGCGGAGCCAGTGAACGGATATTTGCGATTATAAAATCAAAATTTGTGCCGGCAAATCTTCAAATATAAGACTCCATTCTAATGTAAATGAATAAAATTACGATTTAATCTTCATATTTTAAAACATTTAATAAACGTCGGGGCGTGTGCAGTTCTCCGGCGGCATTTGATGCCATGACAATTTTGACATCCTCCAATCAACGTTACAAATACTCTTGCATTAGCATTCTTGATACCACCAAACGTTATGTCTGTGCATATGAATCATTTCAACATCATTCATAATGTGAACTTTTACCTAGCACCGAACGCCATTCTTTTAAATAAGAGGAACGAAAATAGAGGGGTCAGACAACAGGTGATAAGTCGTCAAAAACAGCTATCCTCCTCATCATACAACGACGTATGCGTTCCTTTTCTGAAATCAACTATGGATTGGATCTTTAATTGTTCATTTAAATGTAGTATTGAATTCGAAAGGTACTTGAGAAAAGAATTAGACGATACAAAGAGGGCAGACGGAAATTGATAAGTCAGAAGACAGACACGACCATGGCAAACAAAATGAAACAAACATAAAAAACACAACACTTTACTTAAAACTAAATCTTAACTAACACGAACCCTACAAAAACCAGGGTGAGTTCAGGTGCTCCGGAAGGGCAAGCTCTTGTTCTTAGTCACTTTCTGGTATTTAGGTAATTGCTCAATGGTAAATTGACTCAATCGTTGACGTTCAATGTCTAGTTGAATGAATAACATCAACAATGACTCCCGTTTGGTGTCGCCACTGCACTTCCGGGTATTTCTGTGTTTTTTTAACGTCAGATTTTTTTATCAGGTGTCGTATGATTGAATATTGTCCGTTGTGCGGGAAATTTCGCTAAAAAGCAACGTCACAAAACCTAATGGTACAACAGCGACACCAGACGGGAGAAAAAAGTGCGTGCTATTCATTATGAAATCCTATACGATAAAACATTGACACTTAAAAATCTTGCCGTCTCTTTGTATTTTTCAAGAACGTTGGTTCTGTTCCAAATTTTCTTGCTTTTAACATGAATACAAATAAACCATCAACACTATCATAATAATATGGTATGAGACCCCCTATGTTTAATAAACGTCAATTATGAATTAAACGTAGATTCCTAACGCTATGTCATTAGTACATAGCTGAAATTTCACAAGTTGAACTCTCCTAAGCGCTATTATTTGATACGCACAATTTAATATTATATATTTTGACGCATTAGATTATATTACGTAAAAATGTTACGTTTAATAATAGGAACGCATTTAAACATTTATACATTTCCAAAGAGCCCGGGGTATATAAGAACTTTCAAGTGATACATTCCAGAAACAATATGATATACTATATATTCCAGTAAGCTAAGCTTAACGGAATTTTTCGCAAGTGTGTTAATGTGTTTTAACAAGTTGTTCCCTGTTTATAACATCAAATAAATCAGAGGGAACTAAAAGCTTTCTGGGATAATTTCAAGCGGTTATGTAATTTGTGTTATAATGGGCGAGTTTCATAAAAGTTTGTAAACTGTGCATTATTTTGTCTAATTATATATTGCAAAATGAATACATTGTGTCATGTTTTAACCGTATGTTTGTAAACATGACAGCGTCTAATTTCACCAATAAGCCAAATCTGCATCTCCTTAAGCTTGGAATTTCGTTTCAATGCCTCTAAGAAATAAGGTTATTTATAAACAATGAAAGATGGATCTACCTTGGTACATAGAAACAGTCAGTTTGGGATGAATTTTGTAATTGTGTATAGAATACTCCATAAATATGTTCATTTAAATTGATATTCTGAGAAACTGTGGGTAATTCAAAGATAAAGATATTAAACAGTTTATGTTCATACACTTTAAATCCATTTAAGATTTCAAAGATACCAAAGAGGCAGACAGAAATCGTTAAGTCAGAAGACGGTATACACAACACTACACTGAAAACTAAAACTGGAGTAACATAAACTACACAAAAACTATGGTGAGTTCAGGTGCTCCGGAAAGGTAAGCAACTCCTGCTCCACTATTGGCACCCGACTTGCTACTCAGTAGACAAAGCCGATGTTAACTCACAATTCGATGTTAGTCACAAACAGTAAAGCAACTGATTTGTAGTCCCGCACAACTGTCCCCTTAGATAACCGGTCACAATTACTAATTTTTTTAATATTATAAACTGACCTCTGTAATCTGACCCATTATAAGAGAATTTAAACTGTACTTTACTTTAATTTGTGATTTTATAAATATCATTGATTTATTCCACAAAGTCTGAAGTACACATAAAATATTGCTCAACGAGAACAGTGTTGAAGGCCTTTTGGGGACCTCTTAATTTGTAAATTCCCTCTGTTTTTCTCGTAATTTGAGTGCAGTCTATGGATTTTTGCTTAGGTTGTAACTCAGTCGAACTAATAACATGGGTGCTTAGAACCAAATAAACGTGATAAATTTAACATTTTAGGAAGATTTCTGACAGACGAAAGAAATCAATTTAATAATATATCTAGAATTAACAATGAAGTCAAATATTAAATTCACAAACACGCAAAATGGAATTTGTCATCCGTTGAGCAAATTTGAATTTTAACTGCAATTTGATCTGATATATAACATGCCTTAGTTAACAGTTTAACTTACAATAAATTTTAACTTGGAGAATTGACCTGATACGATTATGACTTTTTTTGGCCCTAAAACTTCAGCCAATCGAAGAAAATAGTATGCAAGCTTAGAATTTCATGTGTACTTTATCCGTCCCGTCATGTATTCAACAAGTTTTAAGACAATCTCTAAAGCAAAGTACTCGTACTTCCGGTGTCAGTAGATGGACTCCGCCATTGGTGATGTGAGCTTCTTCTCATGTCGACCAAATGTGATGTGGTACAATATAGGACTACCCATCAACTTTAACGTTGGATATTGGTTTGACGGTGTTTTGCCAGGTACATTGAATGTTTCAACTATCAGTGCTTGATCTTATAACACGTAGCCAGATAGTTGCTGAGATATTCTGTAACATTACAGGTGAAAACAAAAAGATTTAGCACAAAAATCAACTACAATAAACACAGTCCATTCATATCTGCAATTGATATATATCATGTTTATTTACACAAATTTTAGTAAAGCGAGGCTTGGCAAGTTTTGTAACAAGTTCTAATAAATTTGATATCTACAAAAACTGTCTGTATATTGTTTTTATCCTCCACATTTTTATCGCAATGGACGTAAGTTGACAAATAAAAGAGAACCTTAGTCCGATTAAGGAGATTATTGTTTTTAAGAAAGAATATGGAATATCCACATCTTACATAAGATTATAATAGATATTTAAAAAAAAATAACTGCACGTAAAGCACTTCCTTGAACTTTCATCAGACACTCGATCTAAGAGTAAAAAATAAGAAGATCAGTCAAATTTATGAATTTCTAGTTATATTAATGCCTCGGAAACATTTGTAAAAGGAATTCGAAGATACCAAAGGGGCAGACAGAAATCGTTAAGTCGGAAGACAAACAAGACCATTGCACACAAAATGAAACGAAAGACAAACAAGACCATTGCACACAAAATGAAACGAAAGACAAACATAGAACACACAACACTACACTGAAAACTAAAGCTGGAGTAACACGAACCCTACAAAAAACCAGGGTCAATAGTACAACATATTTGATACAGAACTTTAAAGTAAATTACTTCCATTATTTTTCAAATTAATTATATATTTGAAATTTTTTTATTAAATGAAACCATTTTAGGTTTGCAGATTTCTTGTGATAAATAACAAACGAATTACAAAATCAAACGCTATTTTTGTTCATTCAATGTTTTTATTTCTTATGATTGATGATAGGTCGACTATTCCAGTTCTTTCTCAACTGGTGTGCCAAATCATACACCGAGAAACATTTTTCTTCAAGATTATCTGAAGATATCAAAATGGTCAATTAAGTAATTTGTTGTAAGCGATGGTGTATTCTCAAAAGAACAGTTTGTGTTGTGTTTTCATCGTTTGAACAGTCCACTAAGGGTTTTAACAAGCATCTGTTATCGTGCTACAAAACATTTTTAATACAGATTCCGATACGGCATTTGAACCTTTTTTACCAGATATCATTATTCTCCCAACATAGGGAGAAACTGATAACAAATACACATCCCAAGACAAACATTTTGTATACAAACTGCAATTATTATTTCATCAATAAAACAATGAGTGACAGATAGCTTTAAGAAATGTACATTTTTTCATTGATTCGCTGCAGGTGAATATCGTCTATTGCAGTACCGCTTACACCATTGCAAAATGTCGATCAGTGTAAAATTGTTGATAAATGGGGTACTAATTTAGAGACCGAGTCAGCAAATTCGAGAATTAATAAGAAACGGCGGAGATTATATGCGTAAAAGGCAAAGGAATTTTACCATATTTACAAAGTATTTTGAAGCGCCTAATCGTTTAATATTTCAACAAATGTTTTTGTTCTATGTGCTGTATGCAAGGTGTGTTTTTGGTGTTTGAAACATGTTTGAAAGAAATAACTTAACATTACAAATACAAAGACGTAGAAATTGTTCAATACTTAACGAACTTTCTCGATAAAAGGGTCCACTGTAATCCATATCTCGGACCTTTCCCGCACATAAGGACTACGTAAGTTGTCAAATTTTCATCTGTCATGCGATGCTAAATCCTACTTTCTATGCTATGCTACACACCAGTATTGAATACTTCAATCTGAAAGTCAAAATTTTGCAATAGTTTATGCCTTTGTTTTGGAAAATTGGAAAAATAGTGCACTATCAATGTACGCCTATATCTGATATCAATCTTTCACCTGTTGTTTACTGGTATGGTTTAATAAGAAAATGTATCATCACGTGAAATTTGTGATGACTCGACCTCATATTGTTCAATAATGTGATACGAATCCTCTTGGAAGTTCGGGCCAATATGTTCCCCCCAGGATATTGCTAAATATATATATTGCCTGGCGTTAAACGACAATCAATGGATCAACTCTCAACTCTGAATATGGCACGAGTTTGTGTTTCCTTAATAAATGAAAATGATAAGGAAAATCACAACTCCGTCTAGTGCCATATATTGCAGCTGTGGTCATTGTATATGACTTTAACGCCAAAAGAGAAGGGTACTTGCATTTCCGGTAATTTGGTTACATAATTTACCGTTTCTATGAAACTCAACTCAGTCCGGTTCGAACTTGGCCTAGATGTCTGCTAGTTCAGCATTTAGTATTATTAATAATTCATAAAAATGCTAAAGAAAAACGTTTAATTTCCTTTAAAAACGAAACTAATAATCATTAAACTAACAATCTATATCTATTGATTGATGAACAAAGACAAAGATTCCTTACGGGAAGACAAAAATCAGGCCTCAATTCAATGACAAAATCATGACAGAAAACTGAGAGCAGAAAGCAAAATACGCAATAAAACACTTGAGAGAGAACCAAAGGTTGAGAAACACGAACCACAAACGATAAACAGTGATATGGAGCCGACTCCGGTTCAAAGAAAATGAAAATACCCCTGCACCCCTGCTCCATTATTGCCGTTTAGTTTATACAACTTTTTTTTATGCTTTTTCAATAATATCACTTGTGACGATCAGATTTATTATATATGCAGGTTGGATTTTTTCGGACAGAATCATGGACTAAAAGCAGATAACCAACTACCTCCTCGTGTACTACTTACCATTTTCAGGTCATCTGATTCTGCAACGAAAGAGTCCATTAAAAGGTCAATTTGTAAAATTATTTTGTTTCAAATTGTTGAAAGGTTATTTTGAACAGGACAGATAATATTTTAATAAAAGCTGAAAACGTATGTATTCCTTCTGTGTTTAATTTTGTTGATAGAGTGTAAGAATATCCCATTTCCCACTGAGTAATCCGTCTTCATGTGGAGGGAAAAAGGGTACTAATAGGGCATAATTACTAAACATGAGCTTTCCCGGCTTCGTACTCAATATACTTTAGTAAAAACATTGATATGTCCAAACCGTAAATTTAAAATTTAATTCAAATAAAGAATGGCCAATGCCGCAACTTGTTAGCAAGACCTTTCATGCACTCTGAGTCTGGTACACACCGTTTGTACATTGTTCAAATCCAAATTCAAATCGTAATATGCATTCTGGTAGCGTGTTATTGAAATTTAGTCTAAATTATTGAAATTCATCATCTTTGCAATATATTCGATGTTGTATTAGTTATCTGATGTTTCAATCCTTCCGCTGTTGTCAGCAAAATTTGTACTTCGCTTGGTTTATTATCACTTAATCCGGGAATTTAACAAATAAAAAGGTCACAGATATTTCAAAATTTCATGTCAATTAACAAATAAATGTCACGGATTTTACGAAACCATAATTGTAGCAAATAAATCACATACAAACCCTTTAGATGAAAGAGGTCCATGTTATATTTAATCAATCATGTTTTCAATTAAGCTCTAATTTTACACTTGGTACCTTTAAATAATTAAGTTCATAATTAAAGTTAATTAAGATTTATCGAAACGACATCGGGCACAATACAGCATAAAGATCATCAGATATTGTTTTAATCTCATCAAAATCTCGCGATATTAAACACAAGATACGTGTATCACATGACCACGTAGTTCGCCTAAGAGCGACCCCTCGTAAAGTGATACAGAATCGACGAAATTAAATACGGGTTTTCTTTCTGTAGGTATTTTATGGTTCATAATCAAAGAAATTTAACGTATTACTTGTTTGCGTTTGAAAAAACATTAACAAAATATTCAAGTGGTCTTAATTTACATGTTTATGGAAAATTAATTATGGAAATAAAGTGGGAAGAGCTCTATTGTTTTTGCAATAATTCGTATTATGGCACAATACTTAACCTTGATTTTTTGCTGGTTAACTTTGAAAGAAACTATCTGCACTGAATAAGAAAAACATAGTTCCTACATCACTTGTAACGGCAATCAACTAGCACTTAAAGCAGTATTATGGTGTATTTTATGTGTTTCAACGTTTGTATGATAAACCTATGAAACTATGAAATATGTTACGTTTTGTTGAATGAGCTTGTTTCATGTTTTCAATTTGTTCACGAAATCACAATCTCTTTGAAAGAACAATATAAAAGTAACATAATCGACAACTAACACAAGTTCTGTCTGTCTTCTCAACTATCTCCATCTAAACTGACAATTTACGGAATGCAGCAGACAGGAACTGCTTACCACTCCGGACCAAATGAAAGGCTTCGAAAAATATTGCACTTAGAAGTTGTCCATGCCGTCGGATTTGGCTTACCATATCGATTTCGGTTATGATTTGAGTCCTTTTTTTATCTATGCCTGGATCTTGAACTTCCTATGTTTTGGTTCTAATACTACTGATGAGAGGTTATTCCATGAAATGTACATATATCATACTAAAATTCTCCATTTTATTCAAGTATGATAATTTTGTATTTAAACTCCCAGAGTTTGGTGGGGACAGTAATGTATAAATAACCCCTCTATTTCTTGGAGGTGTCAGGTAACGCAAAAAATTCAATGTCAAATTCAAAAGACAAATCAAATGTGTAAGCTTTATTGAAAAGATGTAAAATTAATTAAATCACTCGTAAAATTTTACTATTTGAAAGAAATTTGACAGCATTTGTATATGTAACTTGTCTTTCAATTCGTTTTAATATTTGCCACTGGACGTTAAGCAACATCCAATCAATCAATCAATCAATCAATCAATCGTTTTAATAAAATTTCTTGGAGCTGGCCAATCTCCGTCACAGAGACGCTTCGTTGTTTGAATTGAAAGAGAAGCGAACTTTCCCCTTGCGTGGAAGTTGGGAGCTGGCATTACTAATACCTATTACTTATTGAGATGTTATGTAGAAATTTGGCCTCTCCCTTTGTCAGATAATACACATGCGTATAATCGAACGTGACCAGCACAAAATCGCACATTTAGCATAAGAAAGTATGCATTTACTTTCCCACTTTCTGCACATTTCTCTAAAAGCTTTTAGTTTTATCTACCCTTTTAACAAAAAAATTCAATAACATAAATAGGAGAGGTCATGTATCACGTCTATAAATTCAAAAAAAGTCTTATAATATAGATATCACAGATATTCTTGAAAGAGTTTGACTATTGTTTTTTTTAATTGTGATGCTTTTTAACGAGCGTTTCGTTTTATTTCCCCAGTTGTTGGTCCCAAAGATCTTAATTTATAAAAGCACGTGCAGTAAATTTAGCTCTGGGGTTTAAAGTCTGACGTCCAGATTGAAATTGATCATTACAACAGACTGACTATTTGGAGCCGCCGATACGAAAGGACCTGGCCTTGATCTACATTTAAATCCACCCTATTTTAGATCAGATTAAGTTCAGTGCGATTAGGTCTTAAAATTAACTGTTTGTTTTTAGTATCTTCCATAGCTATTAATTGCCGTTTATTCTGTAAACACTAAATTTAAAAAATTTAAGCCAATACGCCTGTATGATACTAACTATGTAAAAAAATCTCTCTAAAAGTTCCTACAACCGGCCTTTCTCATCTTTTCGCAGTATTTTGACCTTAACCCACAATATTTTTCTCGGCCTTACGTTTATCTCTTTCACTATGGTATTAAAGGCGGAGCACAAAAAGAATCCGAAATGAAATGACAGGATGCAAATTTTACTTGAGAAAAACGAAGGATCAAATTTGTGAAGAAAAGTAGGATGGCATTACTCAGCATTCAAACAGTTTTAAAAAAACTACGACAGGTTCACCGAAAAAGACAGCATAAACAATGATGTTATGCCTCAATAAAAATCAAATGAGTGACCCTTAATTTCTGTTAAAATTCGCAACGAAAATGTGAAAATGAAATGATATGGGGTAAATGTCAGAGAGACTCCACACCAACCACAAGAAAAATAAAGGGAATTTACAAATGTAGATATGCATTTAATGTGGTTAATATATTCTTTTTTGTATATTATCTAATCATTAATCTTTATATATCTCCAATATTTGTAGGCTTCAAAAAGAATATTATGCACCTCCTGCAATTGTAATTAGTACCGAACTTCCAAGCTGATTAGAACTCAGGAATTCAGAGAACTCTTCTAATAGATTCTGTTTATTGCTGTCAACAAGCTAAATTTGCAAAACTTCTTGAACCTTGATATTATTTATTGATATTTTCAAACTGCATACAAAAACTAATTTGAGATAATTTATGTTTTCATAACACGGTTATGAAAAATTGATGATTTGTGCGGAGTTAAAGAATAAATATTCACTATTCTTAGACTTTTTGAGGTAATTAGTTCAGTTCAACGTTAAAGAATAAATATTCACGATTCTTAGACTTTTGAGGATCCAGTTTAACGCTAAAAATTTATTAATATTTCTTTTTTTTTTATAAGAAAAAGACGATCAGCAATTATCTGATTCAGCTAGAGTTTAAAACCAAGCGGAAAAAGAACGTTATACTTTAATATTTCTCACCAACTTTGGAGATAACGTTTCACTGCCGTAGTGGTATAATAACGACGCATCTCAATTATAAAGTCAAGAGTTCATATACATTTGCTTTGTATTGTAGCCTTAATTAAAGTCAGTGCTGAATCCTCACATGGAGAGAATTCATAACACGTGAGTGAAGCAGATCTTTTGAAGAAATAAAAAATCAAAAGAAGAAACTACAATATCAAATCGTTTAATGCTGCTTTCATACGCGGAAAAAAGAAAGAAAATGGGTATTAAAAATATTTCGTTAAATTCACGTGTTATTGACAAATTTATTTTGTTCCATTCATAAAGCATAATTTTTCTCTAGGGCAATTCTGGTTTTTATCCGGATCAATTAAACGCAACATTCATAAAGTTGCTATACTACAGCTAGTAACAACCCTGTGAAATGATGGGAAAATGATTCTTACAACGGATTTCTAATAGATTAGCTGCAGTCAAAGAGAGTGGGTGTCCCCCTTTTGTATCTATGCTGTAAGGGGGAAGAACACACTCTATAATTTAGCAGTGTTGACATACGGGATCGCTTATTGATTATGATCAATAAATTGAATTTTTGATACGATGGATATAAATGAAATATATGTGCAGTAAATAGAACTTTGTTGATGGTCAATCAACTGTGTGATTTTTGTTCTATTCGGAAGGAAAAGATTACCATCCAATAATTTTAATTCCACAGATATTCCCATTGGTGCTTCTCGGAGTTTTTGATTGCCTAGTGTCAAGTTTTTAGTTAATTTAATTTTTCTTTTGTCTTAATCACGTTTAGGAATATGTAGTGATGATATTCCCTTGAGGACAGAAGAATTACAACTTATGCATAGGTAACGAGCAGACGAACCACAACACATTTTTCTAGCCACGTGCAGCGGAAATAATGTTGAGCATACACAAGACGTTATCGAAACTAATAAACCGCCAAAGTCGTAGAATGCTACTTTTCTATTAAACTGTTGACAATTAAAAAGTGAAAATATTATGTTCTTTAAAAGTTTTGGAGTAAAATAAATGCCGGACATTGTGAGGATTTTTGAAGTTTGTATTGGGGAGTATGCTCCCCCTAATCCATTATGATCTCACTTGAGAGGATTACAGCGTATGTTTCCGTGATTTTGTTGACGTTGAGGTGTGTAACTTGTCTACCTGACGACATTACAGTCGGTAAGTCACAATTAATATTGACATCTTAACAGCACGTGCACGAATTTTATCAAGAGTACACGTGTCCAGCATTGGAAAGGTGAAAATGTTTAATGCACATTAAATATATCTTAAAAGCATGTCAAGCTCTGAAAATGACATCAAAGGCCATTAAAATACTGATTTAAAAAACATATTCATTTTTGAATATGACATAAAGCAAATTTTCAGGAATAATTGTAAAATATCAAAGAAATCTAATATTTTTATGTAGTTTCCTATGATGGTATCCAATGGTTTACAATAAGGGGTCCTTATACGGCCACATTTACTAAGCGTTACCTGTCTTGTGTGCATTAAATTGTGTGCATTTAAGACTTGTATTAGGCGACAAGCTGTCTAAATGACATTTATTCTGATAGTTTGGGTGGTTAGACTTTTCGTTAAGCTCAAGAATATTTTCCTCAAATTAGATTTTCAGGTTGACTTCAAAAGTTTTATATTATATATGAAGCCAATTCTTCACTTCAAACTCACTTCATATTGACATATACATACTTATTGACTCGATGGCTTTTGTTTCCTTTGACCACTTGTTTGGGGCGTTGGTATCCCATTTAAATACTTTAACCCCACCACATGTCCCCTGTGTCTGTCCCAAGTCATGAATTGTGGTCATAAGTTTGTCTTTGTATTAAATGCTTGTTACATATAAGTTTTTGATAAGATTCTAGTAAGAGCAAATTTTGGCGATTCAAAGGTTTTCACAAGCTATGGTATTCCACCCTTGTTGAAGGCCCTATGGGAAATTTAGATATCGGTAATTTCCCTCTGTTTTTTGTAGTTGGATTTCGGTCTCTCTGATATTTAGCCTATATCTTTTCATTTTCATATTCCCAAAATACAAGTCATGATTTTAATATAAAATGCATTACATGCACTTATGTAACTGTGTAAAATATCATTTTTAGCGGGATTGCGATTTTGTAAAATGTCCTCGCGAAAATCAAACAAACAAATATATTACTACATATTTTGATTTCAATTCTCACTCTTTAATTGAAAAACATATTAGATAAGTCTTTCATTTTTCTTAATATAACATTTTAAAAAAAACATGTGTGCATTTAAGTTTGAAAGCTATAGAATACGTATTGTTTTCTTTCTAAAAAAATTGCATATCTTTTTCAATATCAAATTTAATGAGTAATTCCAATTTTAGAAACACTTCCTTATTTCTAATTTATGTCTTTCATGAAACAATATTTCCCATTTGACTTTTAATTACTTGAAATATCATATTTCGAAAAAACTTTGTAATAATCAATTAATCCAACAAGGAAAGCTTTATTTTTAATGTTGCATTTATGAAAGAGACCGTGATTTACCGAATGAACAGTTACCATGCAAACAAAATAAAACTAATAAAGACTACAACACTGACAATAAAGGCTAGCAGATTAGAAAATTCAACACAACAAACCACACAAACATACACACACACACACACACACACATATACACACATCCTCAGGTGGTAAGTAGGGACACAGCCGTTTGGGTCCTTTAATTTTTGTTACGGAAAGTTTTGTCATGAAGTTTTGGGAAAAATGCCACCTTCCTTTTATGTAGACGTCGAAAAAAGAAAAGGCCTAATTCGCTGTCCCTTCCAAAACCTCCGATTTCTGTTTACAGTCAAAATCCATTGCTCAATTGTGTGCCACCCAATCGCCACTTTTTAAAATTTTGTTGAAATGTTGACCTTGCTATCGTTCTAAATAAAAGTGAAATATTTTTCACTGGTCATACAATCAATTAATCAATCAATCAATAAAGATCGAACATTTTACAGGGTTCAGAACATTTCCCTTTGTTTGCAAACAGTTTTAACGTTTGAAAAAGCATTTTATAGAAATAATAAACTGTCCTTTTACAGCTTGAAAGGTATGTATTTTTGAGATTGAAATATAATGGCAAAATATGAAATAATAACATTTACACAATAAGAGTTATTGTGTACTATGGGTAAATAAGGTTCAATAAATAGATCTTTGTTGGCAATTACAATAGTAGAAAATATGAGGAAAACAAAATTTCCTTATCGCATTGAACTTTAAAATATATTTCTTAATCGAAAATGATGAGAAAACGATACTCGTTTGGTGTCTGTGTAATTTGACCAGAAGTGGTTTGATTGATTGATTGTTGTTTAACGTCCAGTGGCAAATATTTCATGCATATTCAGGACGGAAACAAGTTAGC
>JAULBM010051681.1:0-10510 GCA_032357055.1 Geukensia granosissima
CTGTGACTTTGAGATGAAGAACAGCAATCAAAGCACTGTTCCTTTGCTTGGAATTTACTTGTACATATGAGATTTTTTTTTCATGAATATTTACACCATATCCCCCCTTTTTCTAACTATAGACCAGTTAGTGTACTTACAATCTTCTCCAAAATATTTTAAAAGTCTTTGAAATACAGCTAAAGATTTCATTGATTCTATTTTAAACCCTTATTTGTGTGCCTTTCAACAAGGACATGATTGTCAGACTACTCTACTCAGATTGCTGGAAGATTGGTGCCAAGCCTTTTACATTGCAGCAGTTTTGATGGACCTTTCTAAAGCTTTTAATTGCTTATACCTCATGATATTTTACTTTATAAGTTTGTAGCCTATGATGTTTCTTGACATTCAGTAGCCTTGTTAAGTCATATTTTTCTAAAAGGAAACTGCGCAATTCAAAATCAACATGTTCTGATTGAGTGGGATGATATCCACAAAAGACTACCTCAAGGATCTATACTTGGTCTACACTTATTTAACATATCTATAAATGATATATTTTACTTTGTTCAACAAAGTTCTCTTTATAACTATACTGATGACAACACATTATTGTTCAGTAGTCCATGACCGTCTTTATTAGCTCCGGCATAGAAGCTGAGCCCCAAGTGCTGATTGATTTCAGAGGTTGATCCAGACTTCTAACAATTATGGAGTGTTTGTTCGTAGGAGAGTTATGGGACCTATAGAAGTTTAAATTCTACTGTCACTTGGTGGGTGGCTGTCTCATGGACAATCATGCCATAGCTCCTATTTTTATATTTTAGAAAGAGGGGGGGGGGGGGGGGGTGGCACTTGCCAACAAATATTCATACATAAGTGGATCTGACTTTTGGAAAGGTGGACCTACCAATACATACTCGCCTGCAAGCAAAACAAGTGCTAAAAATCATTTTTGCATTTTAAAAGGGGGGCTGGATCTGCATCTGGATTTGATTAAAGAAAACAAGATGCAGGGAAACCCTTATAAATTTCAGGTTTAAGCACTGGGAAAGAAGAGCTTCACAAAAATCTACAAAATCAACAAAATGTGTTGTCATATGAAGAAACTGAAGTTGCTACCATCAGTTTGATGAACATCTCAGTAACCTATACTGCAAGGCATCACACCAGTAAAATGATTTAAAACAATTAGGTTCTTATTTAACAGAAATTGTTTGACCATTTCTCATACTTTCATTTGAAAACATTTTAATTACTGACCTTTGGCATGTCATTTCTGTACTGAAAAATATTCTCAAAAACATGCAAAAATTCAAAAGTAGCCATTATGAGTTGTAAATGATGATTATGTAAGAGTTGTCTTCAACACAACTTCTTGGACAGCTAAGACTTCCATGCTGCCTGCTTGAGAATTAAAACTATAGCACTTAAGACAGAATTTTAAACAATTTAGCATTATGTCTATACAAAAATTGCTCTGCATCAAAAATTATAAATATTCTTTTAGATACAGTTATATCCTGAACCTGCCTCAAGTTAGGATTACAACATATGGTGAGAAATCTTTGACTATGTTGCTGCTTCTCCGTGAAACAGTAACATTTTATGACTGACAATAGCTTTTCACACTTAAAAAGTCTACTTCAGTCCTGGAATCATACTGATTGCCAGTGCTCTGCTTGCAAACTTTTTTGCTGCATGTCGTTTTTTCTAAATATATTCAGTTAAGGCCATAATAAATAAATTCCTAGATTCTCATCCAACTTTTTTTATCAAAATATTGGGCGGGGGGACGAATTTTATTTTTTTATTTTTTATCATATTTCTTGAAAAATGCTGTCAATTTGAAAGAAATTGGCCTAAATTTGGCAAAAATCAAAATAAAATTTTTTGGGGCTTGTGAAAAAATTGGGGCGGGAGGGGATGAGAATCTAGGATATTTTTTATTATGACCTAATTAACTTATTTTTTTGTAACTAGTCACTTAATGGTTTTCTGTAATATACAGTGTAGTGCTATGGTGTTTTTCTTTTATTTCACACAAGTTTGTAGCTTTGTAAATCGTAACAATCAATTCTTCATGAGAAATTTTAGAATTTTTTTATTAAAATTTACATTAAATTTTAACTTGTTTGGCTCTTTAGGAGTACAATTGTGGATTTGATTGTTGGCATCTCAGAATAGGGACCTAGTACATTGGCCTCTTTTGTGAACTCCCCTACAGTTTTCCATTCTATTGTTTATTTTGCTTTACTTTGTTTAATTGTGTAATGCATTCCTACATGTTGTTTTATTTTGTTGTTTGTATACACTGTATATGTTTTTATATTCGGTAAAAAGCTCTGAAGAGCTTGTGTTTCTATGATGTATCTACATGACAAGTTTTACTTATATACTTAGTTTTGATCCAGCAGGTCATGTGAGCTTACTCACTTCGGTCCAATGGTAATGTTAGCTATTGCAATTACAGTCAGCTCCAACACTAAATAAACCAACCAACCAAGATGGCTGCTACAGCCAAACTAAATTTAACATGGGTCTCTTAGAGTAATTCATCTAAAAATTTCTTTCTGAACCAATTCAAACTAAACTATGTGGGAAATATCCTGTAACAAAATTTTGTCCAGCATTACTTCCTAGCAAACAACAGTGCTCATGAAGATTAAGGTAGGGTACTGCTATGTGAGCGATTCAGACCCCTGGAAGCTTGTTTCTACAACATGTCTTTGGATATATATCTGTACTGTTGTTCATATTTGAGGTAGAAAAATAACAATGGAGATACATGTAGTCAATAATTAGTGAATTACTGATAAAGAAACCAGTAGACTGCTTTACAGAATAGTTGCAATAATTTATCTTATTATGTCTTTCCCCACTACGATGGGGAGATATATGGTTTTTGGCCTGTCCGCCTGCCCGTGTGTTAGTCACATAATTTGTCAGCACAACTCCTCTGAAACTACTCTGAGTCATCACATGTAGTTGTGCATGTTACTACAAAATTTTGGTCCCCTCATTTTTGTGGGAGTTATGCCTCTTTAATCTTAGAAAATCTTCTTTAATGACCTCGTCAGGCAGCTACTCATCTGATTTTAATGAAACTTGATATGTAAAAAGGACATCATATTTTATTTGGTGTATTACCACAAAATTTTATCCCCTCTTTTTTGTGGGAGTTATGCTCCTTTGAACTTAAAAAATCCTCATAAATGACCATGTTAGTGCAACTCCTCTGAAACTACTCATCTGATTTCTATGAAACCTAATATTTAGAAAGGACATCATATTACTTGTGCATACATGGGGGAGACATATGTTTTTGTGTCCAAAAACAACTGCTAATTTTAAAATGGAACTGCCATGAAAAACTTCAAAAGAAATCTAGTATAGACAGTATACAGTAAACAGCATCATGAGGTAACAACATATATAAGAGTAAAAAATTAAGATGTTTTTAATTATTCAGTGTAAATGTATTTCTATATTGGGATAAAGTTGTTCTCCCACATACATATCACTAGAAAATACTGCAATTGACCTTTTTCCATTTAAACGACATCTATGAAAAATCAGGGGGAGACAATCCAAATTTGATGGTAAAACTGTGAAGTAGCCTAAGTCAACACTATGGAACCCCAAGGGTTCTCAGTACATTGCCATTGTCAATTTTTGACACTCAAATATTATTAAATAATCAGTCAAATACCTGAGAAGGGAATTGACCACTAAATACTTGAAATACAAGTAATTTAATCCCATTTCGATTGAAGATTGCAAAGTTTAAAAGTGATTTGCATTTTTCTTAGAAAACTAAGGATTGAATAATATATAAACAATAAATTTTTAAAGTTAGAATTTAATTTAAGTTATGATAATTAAGGAATAATTTTGATAATAAATTTTGATAATAAGAATCATGTTGATAATAATAAAAGATAATTATACTATTTTTAGAACAAAAATGCAGTAAATAAAAATTAATTGTCAAAATCAAGAGATGACTACAGATAAGTTTTTTTTCAACATTTTAGATAACTTTATCAATTTTTCATTCATTTTTATTTCTCTATGTATTTATTCATCTTTACTTCTTGTGTTTTTAATATAAATATTTTTTTTCCTTTTTTTATTAATTGTTGTTGACTTGACAGCCAGGTTAAAATTAAATAGTAAAACCATATTACTAGGTTAAAACTACATGCTGAGAATGTTTTGACAAGCCAGGAAAGCATGTATATTGTACCCTGAAAGTCCAAAGATTTTTACTATAATACAAAAATATTAAACAACCATACTCCTACAAAATATTAAACAAACCAAGGAATTTCTAAAAGACATACTATGTTGAGTGAATATTTGATTGATTCATGAATAATCTCTCTTAGTCTGCTGTGAAATTATTTATTCCCAGATTTAAACAATATGCAGGTAGTATTGTAACATTGTTTATATTTTTATTTATAAATAATAAATAAATTTATAAATGAACGAATAAATAAAACTTGTAAGGAGTGAAATTTTCTATAAAAAATATTTGTATCCAAGAGACCAAGACATCATTTTGGCTATTGTTTATACAAGATGAAAACATAGCCCAAAGGAACAGCAGGTATGCAGCACAGGTGTGATATCCAGTCACCTATAATTTCAATGTACAGATAAAATGATCAGGAAATAAAGTATGTGAATTAATCAATATATTCCATCTGCAATTAACAAAGTTGTAAATGATTTTATTACACTTAAAGAAAATTTACATTGCCTAGCTTCTCAAAAAATGTTCAACATTTGATAATTTTCACCTTTCAAGGGCAAAATTTAATGATAAAAATTTAAACATAACAAAAACAAATATATTTAAATCAAATTTAACAAGTTTCAATTATTTATTGTCATGAAATATCTGTTACATTGAATAAAATTAGTATCAAATTGATTTCCCCAATAGACTTCCATTAGCTGCAATAAAGTTTACCATCAAATTTTGATTACCTCCCCTTAATTGGAAATGGGTCAATTAAAAATCTGTCCATTTCTTTCAGAGTCTGTGTGTGTCCTATGAAGGGTATAAACTCCTCCTTAATTTTTAATTTGCTGGGTTTAGATTTTAATGATAGATTGAGCATTGGTGATTTAGAGGATTATTGCAATTGAACATTTAGATTTTTTGTAATGTAGCATACAGGGTGCATAATTTTGTAATTTTTCAAATGTTTCTGAGGTATACTGCTGTAAATTTGCCTGGCATCATCGATTTTACAAATGCATTGTATAATATTTGCTTAAGTAGTGACTACAGGACATCATTTTAGCTAGTTTTCAATTTCCCTCCATTATATTTTCTTCACATTTTGTCAGTTTCCATGGCTATGACGGCCATGTTGAAAATTTTGAATTCTGAGTTACTTAAGGGATATGTTTCTATAATCAGTTCATTAAGATTCTTTCATTTTGAATTTCAGATATTTTTTGGTGCATATCAAAACTCTTCAGGAAATGACTTAGATACCCACTTCAAACAAAGTTTGGGGAGGGGTATATACCTTGTTCAATATGAAAATGAAAAAACACATCTCCTTCTAAACTGTTTAAGGGATTTCAATAAAACTTCACTTGAAGCTTAGACAATGTGTAGATTTGCAAAAAAGATGCGTATTCAACATGTTTTTGATCAGCCTTCATTCCAATGGCAGATAATTCATCTTAAAGTTTACAAATGAAGTTTTACATGGTGTGACATTAAAAGTGCATCTTCTCCTGAACAAATCAAAGGATTTCAGCTAAGAAGCTTAGATATAAAGTGTAAATTTGCATACAGGAAGCTTATTTATCAGGCTTCATTCCAAGGGCAGATAATTTTACTTTATGTTTACAAATGGATGTTTTACATGGTATGACCTTGAAAGCCCATCGTCTCCTTTAATTAAGTTTCACATTAAACTTAGAAACAATGTGTTGATGTGCATATTGGAAGCTTATTAGTCCAATGTCATTCCAAGGGCAGATAATTCAGCTTACAGTTTACAAATGGGTTATTTACATTGTGAACTTTTCAGCCCATCCTTTCTTAAAGCCTTCAAAGGATTTCCACTGCACTTGAAAGCTTAGACACAAAGTGTAGATTTGCTTTTTGAAAGATAATTCATTGCCTTTCATTTTCGAGGGCAGATTATTCAACATACACTTTACAAATGCATGTTTTACATGTTGTGACCTTGTAAGGGCATCTCCTTAACTGTTCAAAAGGTTTCAGTGAAACATTATAATATTTCCAGTGGCAAATTTTGGGTATCATTGGTGACCTCACAGGTCATAGTACCTCTAGGTTATTGTTAACTTTAAATTACCTTATTAAAATTATTTTTATTTCAAATATCAATTGAGCCTATAACATTTTTACAATAATTACATTCAGTTATGTAAAGATGCAATGCTGTTTTGCATTTGATATAAGAAATCAAAGAGGACAAATGTATGGAATATAATGATACTTTCAAGTTTTGTACATTTTTTTGACTCTTGTTTTATTTTATTTTTCTCCATACTATGTATCTACTTCAAAAATTAGTTTTGTTTTGACACCACAGTAAAGGAAAACTTGGTTTTTAACTAGCAGACAGCAAGTGCAAGTACACTTTTGAGGTCGATACTTTTGGTGTATCTTGTATTAGGTTTCAAATACTTGATAACTCGAAACAAAAATACTATAGTAATATTGTGAAGGAGAGCAAAGATGTCAAAACACTCTGGAAATGTATCCATAGTTTTAACCCTTCACATCCAGTACGACCACATGAGCTGTTAAAGGAAAACAATGAGAAAACAAAAAACATTCAGGAAATAACCAATATTTTCAACGACTTTTTTACAACATGTGTACAAAAATTAAGAGATGACAAGTCCCCCACAGTTTTTAATTCTGATAAACTGAGACAGTTTGTAGAACATAAAATGCCTAGCAATGAAAAGTTCACCATCCCACCTGTAAAAATCCCTGATCTTATGTTAGAAATAAACAAACTTGATGGAAACAAATCTGCAGGATCTGATAATATTGGTCCAAGAATACTAAAGCTTTGTAGCCCATATATTGTTTCATCTTTAACCTACATTTTTAATAAAATAATTGATAATGGGATTTTTCCGGATTTTCTAAAGATTGCTCAGGTGTCACCAATTTATAAAGATGGAGAAAGATGTCTTGCAACTAATTATAGACCTATATCTGTCCTGCCTACTATATCAAAGCTGCTTGAAAAACACATTTCAAAACATATGTACAAATTTTTATCAAAACATAATCTTCTTCATCCTGCACAGTCAGGATTTAGGCCAGGTCATTCATGTCAAACTGCACTTATCAACATTGTTGACAAATGGTTAGAAGCAATGGATAATGGAAATGTAAACATAGCTGTCTTGTTAGATTTAAAAAAGGCATTTGATGTTGTTGACCATGAAATCTTACTTAAGAAACTCAAAATTTATGGATGTAATGATAGTACTCTATGTTTTTTCAAATCTTATCTGAGTGGTCGTACCCAGCAAGTAAAAATTGGTAACACCAAATCTAAAAAATTGTATGTTTGTTATGGTGTTCCCCAAGGTTCCATACTTGGACCATTA
Source organism: Geukensia granosissima (assembly GCA_032357055.1). Taxonomy (NCBI): domain Eukaryota; kingdom Metazoa; phylum Mollusca; class Bivalvia; order Mytilida; family Mytilidae; genus Geukensia; species Geukensia granosissima. The sequence goes on from JAULBM010051681.1 coordinate 7,615, forward strand.
TTATTTATTTTATATATCAATTCCATGTTTTATAGTATGCCCCGTTCAAACCAGGACATAAAGGTACCTTAGCAGAGAGAGCCAGAGCACTGAATCTAGAACCACTAGCACTTACATTCCTTAACAGACCAACGGAGGTTAATGTTCAACAATACGTTGATCCAAATGTTAAAGGTATTATCTACAGATACATGTATTAACAAGTACTGCTAGTAAAATATTGAAAAAAAATTTATTGAGTGTGTAGTGTAATAAATTATTGTAAATGAACTAATTATTTGCTTTATTTAAAGTGTAACTTTTTGGTAAGTGTAATATAGGTGTAAAGATAGGATAAAGTATACTATGTTGTATGTCAATTTATCACACACTGACATATTCTTTTCAGTAGACAGCAGCCACTTACATGTGTGCAATCTTTGTTTTCACTCATGATCACACACTTTTCTGAAATAAAAGTGGGGTCAAGAAATTGTTTCTTAATAATAGAGGATGGCAAGCAAAAATACAACTTACAGGCAATTCAAAGTGTTTGACAAGGATTGGTATTCCACTCTTGTTGAAGGCTTTGTGTAGACCTCTAGAGTTGTAAATTCACTCTGTTTTCTTATTGTTGGAGTTCAGTCTCTCTGACATTTATGCATTTCTTTTCATTTTCATACTTGGGTGATAGAAAAAATTAAAATTTTATAACAACATTGCTGTACAGGACATTAAGCCAAGAATCGGATGATTTGCAGTGTTGGTATGTTTCAGGTTTACAGCAGTTGTCTGATGTAGAGACAGGTGTTAAACATATCTTAGCAGACATTATACACAAACATAAAGACAGTATGGACTTTATTAGAGGATGGTTAGTAGTCAGACACATTATAATATAAGACGAAAACAAAACACTATGCTGTACCAACCCAAAACAAAAGATTTGAAAGTATGTATTGCTTCAGAAATAAGTGAGAGACAAAATTATAGCAAAATATTTTTTAAAAATCTGTCTTACAGTATTAATTAGGAGATAATCTCAAAAATAGAACTTTAAAACAAACACAATTGTAATTATTTTGCATTTTAAAAACACATGTGTTACATGACTTAGAGCTTGCATGTAAAATTATATAAAATGCATGACTAACAATTCATGTTTCCCATGAATTATAAGAAATATACTTTTTCCATGTGTCCTTTAACCCATGTCAAACACATGGTAAACACATGATAAATATGTGTGTCACTATTACATGTACCTGTGTATAGACAATAAAAGTGTAATTAAAAAGCTTAAAACCAGTATGACAAATGTTTTCAGAAAAATTGGAATCTGTAAATACTTAACTTTTATAGTATCAGACCAGACTGCACTAGTTGCACTTGATAAATGGTTATTAGCCTAGTTGGGCTGCAACAGCTTCAGTATTTTCGGTTATTTTTGATAATCAAACTCTTCATATGGATGAAAAGTATCTATAAAAGACAATAAATGATGCAGCATTTTGACATTTTATGTTCTATAAAACTCAGTGGTCTAGTGCCTTCCTGAGAACTGTTACCTTCTGAATAAGCATGTTGAAAATCTGGCTCAGCATGCTGTACAGAGCAGGGATTGTTCATTCATTTCATGGCAGTAAGCTTACCTGAAATATTAATAAATTGTTTGATACAATCAGTCAACCAGAAGATAAATGTTTATACAAGAATATTGTGTTTTCCGTGTAATATGCTAGAATATGTCTCAAGGTTTGAAGGCATAAGGGGAGTGCATTATGGCTTCAAAGCTTGGAACATGTTTTGGCATATTACATGTTAAACACAATAGTATTGTTATAGTTAATATCTCTGAATATTTACTTTATTGTTAAAGTGGGAAAATCCTGGCCATTAAATACCCCGGTATCACATGATTTTTTAAAGACTGCCTTACAGGCATATTACATGGATTCACATTTAATATGCAGTCACATATTATATCAACACTATATATACTTAGTAAAATATGATAAAATAGTGGAATAAATTCTAATGAAAGATTCTTATGTGAAGGGTAATAATATGTTTTGATTTCAGGTCAAAGATCAGAGACATAAGATTAGTTACTTCTGAGACAAAAGCTAAAAAGCCAACAAAATCTGAAGAGAACAAAAAAGGGAAAAATGAAGACTCAAAGAAAAAGAATATTAAGACAAAAGAAGATATGAGACATAAATATGAACAGTACTTCAGTTCTGATTTGTTAGTCTGTAATATAAAACCACATCAGGTACTTATATTTCTTTTGGTTATACTTTTTGACCTTGGAAATGACCTCTAAATATTGCTGCATGTAAAAAGTTTTCAACTTCAGGCAGTTTAATTGTAAGTTACATACATAATTCCCTTTCATATCAATATCATCTTTTATTTTGATAAGATCATTTGCATGTTTTCAAAAAATTTAAAAACAAGAAACCAGCATAATATATCAATTAGATCATATCAAAAGGAGATGAATTCCATCCTTGTTAAAGTCCAAGTGGAGACCTCTAGATTTTGAAATTCCTCAAAATATTTAGTGGTCTTCTTGATATTTACTGTATGCCTTTGGGTACCCATTAAACAAGTTTGACCCCATCACATGACTCTTGTGCCTGTTCTATGTCAGGAATTGTGGTCATAGGTTTGTCTTTGTTTTTATTATTTTATTTTTGATAATATTCAGGTAAGAGCAATAAAATTTTATGCACACACAATTTTTTTATTTGGAGGGATTCGGAGCTTTTAAACAAGAAGTTGTATTCCGCCCTTGTTGAAGGCCTTGTGGAGACCTCTAGATTTGTAAATTGTTCTGTTTTTATACGACCGCAAAAATTTTGTGGTCGTATTATGTTATGGGCATGTCGGCGTCGGCGTCGTCGTCCGTAGA